>DWLZ01000146.1:0-13097 GCA_018251995.1 Urbanus velinus | reverse complement strand
AAATACTCATCTAATTATTATACATATTTTGTAAATAATATTTAAAGTGTTAAAAACAGAAAAACTCAAAAGAAAAAACCTCAACTAAGTTTATTTCATTATTGAGTTATAATACTTTTTGAATTCGTTTAATTTCAAGAGTACCTATTGTAAATATTTTACTTAGATTTCAAAGACGGCGCAATCTTGTCTACGACAGTTTAAATTAACCATTGTTCTCGGATGGCTAAATAACTGATTTAATTCTATAAAATTCCCAATGAAGTTCCGTAATTTTAAAATAACAAATGCATTATTAATATTTTTTCCATTAACATTCAACGGAGTAAGAATGTCAAAGCTTTATTCTCATTTTATTTTTTTATAATAACTCCAATGCGAATAGCCCGTTTTTATTAAAACATGGTAACTAGTAAGAACAAACATTATATCATCCGATGAAACCATAACGAGAAAGTTCAATACACAAACACATTGATTTTTGTTATTTTCTCCGCCTATACAGTGTTGCCAGAATAGTACAATACTTAATCTATCATCAAACGTTGAGGGAGGGAAGCGGGGATGGGGAATCGCTCCCTCCTATTAACCACCGACTACCAATGCTTGAGAAATTCTATTTTTACCATGAAAAGGAGAAATGTCTCATCAATTTTGTGAATAAACAAGGAATTTATGTTATAACACAGATTTCGTATCCCGTCGCGCTGAATAGCGTAACGATTATTTAAATGAGATCTAGTTCTACCATTTTCCTCAATATTATATCAGAATATTCTGTTATTGTGGAAGGGTTGAGATAACAAATAACATTTTAATAGCTCCAACAGGAATAAAACCCAGAGGTTTTGTCACATTTTTACATCAAATACAGTAACACAGCGAGTTTTTATTAACTGAGTTCATTCGTGCAATAGGTTAGAAAATTTTCCCACTTTTTGGTTAAGTATTTGGCTAAAATTAACCTTATGACAGAATGGTTATCTCAAAAATTATAAGGGCGTGGAACTTATATTTTTTGTTTTTGCGTTAAAGTGCCGCCATATTAAATTCCGCACTAAAACGTAACGACTGCCCACCCACTGATCTTACATGTATTTTTATAGATCTTTGTGCACTCACCCATGATAAGGACCCCTTGACCTTTAACAGATAGAAAACATGAGGGGAATTATAACTGAAGTTTTTAAGAAATTATGGTAACTATAATAATTTATTAATTTAAATTTATGTTTGGTTCTTAATTAATGAGCAGCGTAGAAATATGTCAGAATGTCGTGTCATCGTCCGTTATGGGATGTCAGAAAAGAGCAAAAATGTTTGGTAGTATCATTTTAAATTTCAGTCTAAATTTAGATCTTTGTATTTCAATATCAACCTAGTTATTATATAATTTAACAGCAGGTAGTCTGTTACCATGAGAATATATTATACAACGTTTTAGTTTTCCTATATTATACCTATCTATTTTAAGTTCATTACTTCAAACAGGAAAATAATTTATAGAATCTTTTTAGAAATCCATTTTATGTAATGCTACCTACTATAGAAAACGTCACAGAAAAAAACATGTTTAATTTATAACAACAGTGATTGGTTCAAATAATTAAATAGTTACACAAATTTATTGCTGTTACTATGCCGCTTAAATTATTTATGATCTCAAATTAATTCCTATTAATTTAATGGCATAATTCGGTTCAAAAACTTTATTGCGTGTAGACAATCTGCGTGCTCCTTATTTAATTTTCTTAATGCGGTCGTTTCGTGTCGGTATAACGATTCGATCTTGCGTCAATTTATTCTCAAAAACTTAACATTAGTCACATTGTCGAAATGGTGACAGAAATTTATTTTTCTGATAAATAGTTGACAGGAAAAATAGGTGTGGTTTTACTTAAAACAACACCTATTTTGCCTTAAACATATCAATTGAAACGCGACTTCGATTCGAGACAGAATATAGCAAGTAAACTAATACAGCATAAACAATTTGAGTGGCTGGATGCAACGGAGATTCGAGAGACGGCGCGCCGGTCCGACCGGTTTGAGTCCACTTCTGATGGTAAATCGCATCGCCTGACAAGGCACGTATGTCTGATATATGTAGCCAACTAAATATATGCGGTGCGACGATGTTTCCAGTCGTGAGCCGCGCGATCCAATTGTTATTTATATTCCTCGGTATAGTAGTTATCTGCCTGCTTCACCCCGTTCACCCTCTGTCCGGTTTTCGGTTTTTACGAGACCGAAATAATTTTGGACTAATAAATTAATTTACGTAAAGTTAGTTTAACCGTTCCTTATTTTAATTCCCCTAAAAACAAAATATTTTGTGAATATTGTCAGTAAATAAGTCGGCAGTTTAGCTTTGAAAATTACAGTTATTGTAAAGGGTCAACTTCGGATGTACCTGCGTCCTGCGTGACTGTATCCGCGGATATCAGTCCGCGAATATGTACTAATGTACAAGAAAAAAATGTTTTCTGTCGATTGCTTGTAATGAGTGGACTTTCCTTCATCGTTTCTTCCCGCAGGAAATAACAACCTACATGTTACTCCCATGGGGATAAAGTAATTTACCCTGAAAACACGGACGGAGACGCAATCGCTTATTAGCTAACTAATAAAAAGTTATTTGCAAGCCTTTCACTCTCTTAGCACTTAATTTTCCTACTGTTTTTTTCCTTTCTTACCGCGAAGGCAACCAAATTGCTGTTTTAACACCTAATGCGTCGATTTGCAATTACTTTGCGATTCCATTATTGCGCAACTAACGATCTGTTTCTTTGGCAATTTACTCATAGACTTGATTTTTATTCAGTATACGAAACACAAAGCGCTACCGGGCCATTATTTAACGATCAAAAGAATAATAATATATAAATAAAATGTTTGTGGCTTTATTCAAATAAGTTCAAAGAAAACGTCTATGAACACAAAGGTAGATGGGGGGTTTCTTTTGCAAAATCATTTTGTAAATGAATCCTGTTGATAGATGTGTAGAATGTTCTATAGGTATTAATGTTTTGTAAAGCTATTATACCTAGGTACATTTTACGGTTTACGATATCGATAGCGATATTATATGGATATTGGATTGGTACTTATTTTACGTATCATTTATAGTGGATTCTAAGTAATCACGCCGAGCCCAATAAGTTGTTTTGTATGATATTACTTCATTGCCAATTGATATGACTAATGTCGGCAAATTTTTGTTTAAAGCGATTAATTTAACAATGTATAAGAATAATTATATTAATTACCCGTAATTAGTGGTGTTTCGACGGAGAAAACACGTACCTACCTACATTTTAAAGATTTTTTGCTGGAATGAATTTGGCTAGCAATGCCACTGTGTATCTTTACTACATTGTCTTGGAAATATGGACCTATGTTCGTTATTCATCGTAAAAGTGTTTTTGTTTGTATTCGATAAAAATAACCGATAATTGAAACGAATTTATCTATTCAGACAGAAACATGTATGTACCAACTTTGACATTCAGCTACATGAATGATAATTAGTTTACAAAAACAAGTGTGGCTAGTTAATAGAATAGTTGTCGGTTTTGAATAGCTCTCAGTCACTGACCTCTTAAATAATGCGCACAAAATATAGGTATTTTTCACTAACTACGCTTTCCTAACTTGTCATACAAAACTTTGATGGATTATTCCGTCTAATCTACTTATAATATATTAAATAAAATAAAGCGTGTTCTGTAATAACTAATTTTGCCTCAGCAACCAATCCAATTCTCATGAAAGTTATCAAGGCTAGATTAAACAAATACCTAAATCAATTCCGAACACTGGAATAAGTTATATAAGTTTTGTTAACTTAAAAGGAATTATGTAGAATTATAAATGGTGTTGTTACTTAGGAACTTTAAATGAAAAAAATACCACCAGAAACTAGCAACTTGACCACATCGTAACTCCGCACAAAAGTTGTGAAACTTTGGATTCTATCCTGATCTTATTTAGAATTGTCAGTTTGTAATGTGTGCCTCTACAAGATGATGGTATGACTTCAACCCTAATTGTATGTTATCCATAATGTCGCGATGAATTCTTTCATCGCTTAATCCTGCACTTAATAAAGTAGCCCGCATCTGTCGGCTAAATACATCAATAAAACTCTAAGTCATGGGGAATTAAAACTACCACAGATAACTCGTAGCTAAGCTGAACATGCGGGCAAAATGTACCTATAGAACATTCTTATTACAAATGTTACAGTAAAATAAATCATTGTTATGTCACAAAACGTTATTAGTACAGTTTTGTTTCTTGTCTCCGGTCAAAAAATAATTAAAAGTTATTCTTTCCCAGTCCACTTTGATTTCAGGGCGAAGAACTGTTGGCAGCCAAAATCCGTCATGTCACTAAAGAATAATTAACTAGAAATTCTAATTATATGGACGTCAGAAACAGCGAATGTAATTTTCATAGAGCTCAAAGTAATTGTCCATTTAAATGACCTGTATACCTCATTAATTTTTTACCGATCTCTTTGAAGTTCCGAATATGTAACATATTATTATGTAATAGTTACTACACGTAAACGTAAAAGTAAATGTTTTCCAAGATCGTTATTAGCCTAGAATGACTCCTGGTTTTGAACCCTGACCGTCAAATAGTAAAATTAAAAGTCAGCCCAGGGCCACGCTTAACTAGGCTATGCATTGAGAGAATTTGAATAGTGGGACTTCATCAGACCAGCATTGACATTTAAAAAAAATACTTGATGCCTTAAACCCGGTGATAAAAATCCAAGGCCTAACCTTGAAGATAATTGCTAATAGACACGTTACCGTTCTCTGAAACCAATTAAGATAAAGATTGTTTTACTGCATACCGTGAGTTGTACGATCAAAGTTCCGAGTTTACATTTCAAACATATCTGCCGCGTTTCCTTTTATCGATCTTGTTACCAGGTTCATTTTTCCAAGAAATTCTGTGTTGTAAAAAGTATTATGTACACTTTGGTTGAACCTGTTACGTCCCACTGGTAAACATACGAAACTGAAGATTTCGGGAGTACAGGAACTATCCTGTTTCAAATGATTTGAAGGTTTTGAACTGTCCGATGACGTTCGACAAGGTTTAACGATTACATAATGATAACAACCATAAAAAGGAGGTTTTATAGGTAACTTACTTGAGAATTTTTCAGAAAGTTCTCGAAATATATGTTCTAATCAACACTTGGCAAGCTTGGTGGCCACTTTTCTTTTTGATAATTTTCGTGCCCACAGTAGTAAGGCTTGTAACTGATTAATTTAATTTTCGAAGTAGGAAATCTCTAGAAAAATGTTTTAGTGGTCCGGCAATGAACCGAAAACCGAGCTTGATGTTGCCTAACCGGACACATCGTTAACGATATGTCGGCGAGTCAGAGCTATCAGCATTTCCATGTAAACATACCTGTAGGGTATACATTCATGCCCAACGGGCCTCACCTGAGGTGAATGTATTTGCGCGTCCGTGCGGGGGCGTCAAGGTCACAATGGTTTTTTGACACCTCGTATAAATAGTACCGAAGTGAACCATCATGTAACTACCAAGTACTAATTACTTTTTGTGTATTGTTTGCTCACTTAACCGGAAATTATTTGTTTCTAGTTTTGAATAGTCGTTAACTCTGTCGTAACCAACGACAAGGTTACAGACCTTGCCCAAGGCCCTCCGATTCGTTTGCCATTAGGAAATGAACCGACGTTTGTTTTGTTTCCAATGTCACGCTGGCATTTAGAATAGTTGAGAAAATATGTAGTTTGATATTTGAAAGAAAGATCTTAATTACAATTCCTAATTTTTAGATGAATAAGGATTTAATCCTTTCAAAATGTGAACAAACGAGACAAAAACTGAATACATGATTTGAAGTAATTTAGAACTATAATAAAAGTTATTCGCTTAATTAGATTTGTAATTTCACAATTTTATATTTTTTTATTTGGCTTAGCTAATAAAGAACTAAAGGAAACTAAACTATTTAACGAATTATAATTGATCGTTTAATGGGTGGTTTAAATATAATATACTAAGTAGGTCTATTGGTAATTTGAATGGTGTGAAACGCGATATCTTCTCCGGGCTGGTGGGTACGCGGAATAATGATTGATGGATTCCTTCATCAAAGAGTTCGCTGACCCGCCACGTTTCCACGCAAACGCCTGTGAATACATTTGTGACGAATAAAGTTTTAATTTATCTCACATTATGTAACAAATATGAAACATTTCGGTCGGTGTGTGCCGAACTAGTTCATGTAATCTTGTCTATAAAGCTGTCGGCGAAATTTTGTTGCCAAAATTAGCATTTTAAGCGGATCAACTTGATAGTTTGTCGACCGGGATTTGGTTTTAGAATAATATTACTTAATCAAAGCCCCACGAGCAGCTGCCACTCGCAGCTAACTAGAAAGGGTCCAATTTTCATTGTGAAAGCGTTTAGATTTGGCAACCCTTTGTATTTGTAATCTAATGGTTGGCCTAGCCCCTTCATTTCACGGGTGCATTACGACCAGTCAATATTTTATTGAATACGACGCTAATAATAATGGCAACGCCTTGAGCGTTAGAAGCGTGAAATCATTAAGCGAGCACTTAAATAAATTGTTTTTCTGGTTGCTTTTCTTACATTATATTAGCGACTGTTGAGCTTGTTAATAATGACAAATAATCATTATTCGATCTGTCTGACCTCTTTAAGTTCATCGACTTGGTTGACACTAGTTTAAAGAGGCGACTACGACGTACGTATTCACATTAAATTCGCTAAATCAGTATTCTATACCTATGACACGTGGATACGTTCAATTTAATATAATATTACTAAGTAACTTCGTAACTCCATACTCGTTACCTTCAGAGTAACTTTGCTACTTACTACTTCAATTCTTTTATTCCTTATTTCTGTTATTAATTAATTTTATTCCTTTTTATGGTTCGTTTGTTAAGTAGTTTTTTTTTGCAAAATGCTCTTTACTCTCATATATTCTAGACAAGATTCTCATGTGCTGGGAAGTGCTATTTAGTTATATTAAACCCTACAGTAGTTTGAGCGCGATATCAACTCCCGCTTAAATTGTGTCGCTATCATCTTCAACAACATCTAAATTACATACAATTGGCCCTACGTTTTCAATTAGTAAGTCAGTAAAAGCTAAAACTAAAAGTGTAAAGTGAATCGAGATGGTGAATGTTTTTCTTAACGTTCATTGTGTAGCTAGGGCTAGGAAGGCATTGGGCGGATATGCGGTCGAGCGCCCGTCTCGGTCGGCTGCGCCCGCACTGCCATCGCTTGTTACTCTATTATCCTCGCCGTAACCACCGTGAGATGCACTATCTTGATATTCTTGATACAAATCACTCGGGTTTCAATTTCTTCAATGAACCGAGACGGAGGACAAATTGTAACAGGTTTAAGACGCGTTGGCCGGGAATTTGAATCTGTCAGACTGTTGCTCTTTATCGCTTTTTTGTCTGTTTGTTAACTTTTTCTTATTGTACACGTACTTCGTTTACCTACTTCGAGCAACTCGCTTGCCCTTTTGATGTAAATCACTCAGTGTCAGTTTGTTTGAATGAGTTTATTCAAACCAATTGATAGATTGATTATTGCCGTCATTGTCTAATTAAGATAATTAATGTGGATGTGAATAACTAAAATAGATTAAACTTGATGCTCTTATCTATTTAAATTTAAATTCTCAACTATTGGCTATTTAAATTTAAGTAACTTTTTTTAAAATTCACACCTCTATCATTATTATCATTAGTTTCAGCTCTTATTTTAATAATAAGCACTTGCCTATTGTAGAATATTTTAAAACTGGCCTTCGAATGTACTTTCCAATCAATTGCGTTTATATTTTGGGCCGTCTTAATATATTTATAGAAGTCTATTGATTTAGCCGGCGAATTACAGTGATTGATTATAAATACCTGCCAGCTTGGAGTACCGTGCATTATGAAGACCTAGAACAACAATCTTTTGGCTTTGTGCTTCCTAATGATAGCATTTATCTTCGCGAAGGCATCTGTTGTATCACAAGGCGCGATTGAACAGGCTAATCTGTTGATTGTGGGTTTCTATTGCGTCCCGGATCTTTGGAGCAATGATCTAAATCGAGATATCATAACGGTTAATTCTTTGCTAAAAGCATAAGCTCCATTGTTATATTTTTTGTGATGTAAGGGTCATGCTACATTGTCGCTTAGTCTCGGCTTGTTAAAAGTTGTTGTGTCATACACATAGACGTGGCGATGTTGGTAACTTATACACCTTAACTTATACAAAACGAGAATTATTTCATTTGCACAAATGGTATATAAATGAATATAGTCTTTAATATTTATACATCACGAGATATTATGGATGCAATACGATGCAAATGAGATATTACTAAAGACTACAAATTTTTTGTTCAACTATTTCTAGTGACTATGTTGGCCTTTACTAATAGGGATGGAGTAGTTTATATTAATGTTGTTAATGTTTAATTGCATGAGCAATGAGCAGATAAAGATGATAGTGGGCATATACCCTTAATGCATAAAGTAAACATTGTAGAGCAAACACCGAGTTCGGGCGATGATCTTATTATCTGTTGACCGGTTGGGTTCACTGTAAATACGTGTGCATATTTAGCATCGTGGCAAGTAAAACCTGTTGGTTTTTGACTCAGAAAAGTCGTCCAGTTTCTTATTAAAAGGCTACTTGTATTAGATATTAAGCGACTTAACGTTAAGCTGATAATAAAACTGGATTCGTTTGTATCTTAATTTTTGAAGTAACGGAGCCGACCCACGTGATAGATATGAAATGTCAGTTAATAATTGTCGAGAATGCGTTAAATGTATCTATCGCCAAGATATAACTGTCGTACTGATGGTAGTCATCAATTCAGAAACTCTGGCATTGAAGGTCAAAATGAATACTAACTATCACTGTCCATTATACTGTCCGATGGTGAAGTATGTGATATCTTACAAGGGATGTTTGAGACCCTGTATATTGATTATTTATTTATTAAAATATTTCATTTTAATACAAAATCTCAGAATTCTGCGCTGCATCAGCGGCTCTACTTTTTTAACATTTTCCTTCTCAAGGATGTTCGGTACTCTCATCTTTAAAAAATACTTTTGTTAATTAAAGTCGTCTTAACACTCTTAACTGTCCTCCTCTACAATACATACAATAATCCTCTACAGACACATAACATCAATCATATTCTTATTTTAGATTAAATCTGAACTATTTAAAGATATTGCCATTTAAGTTACTTTACCTTTAACGACAGGAAATAAGATATGAATGTGAGTAAGTACACAGTTTTAAACATGGCGCCGTATCGTAACGATATCTGTATTTGAGATTCGAATCCTTGTTGCACGCCCACACACGTTAGTCCTGAGTCTAATGTACCATCCACGTTCTACCCACACCTGAGCTAAGTGAAGTATTGCCTTTACTCATGAAGTGATATTTATGTTGCTAAGAGGAATAGTATATTATTTTTCGTATTTTATGAAGAGGTAGACGTGTATTATAAATAGGTAGGTTAATACGCTCGTCAGCAGAGAATTACGTCAATGGAATACTTTTCGATAATCAATCGCTTAGTGAATCGAATGGAATAATCGAATTATCGTAATCATTAATACGATTTGAGTGTGGCACTATAGTTTCTACAGTTATAGTTTACCTTGTCTTATATATGGAAGGATGTGGTACTAAGGGACATACTATGCCCAACAAATCTGTGATGGACTTAGAATGGTTTATTTTTTTTAGATGCCACTAAGACAAATACGAAAATGTATTACTTCTAATACTAATCAGGGTTGATACAACATGATATGTCCGAGAGATTTATTTATGAAAAACTTGACACCAAGTAACTACTAAAATGTCTTTGGCTAAAAGATCCTAAAAGGAATACCACATCATTTATGAATTGACTGAGCAAGCCTTCAGGAAGACAGCTGCTTTCTTGTTAGCTGAGAGGCCGTAAATAAGGAAAAAGCTTATAAATATTTTACTACGACGTAAAATATAGCCATTAATTCCCAACTCCCATACATAAAAACGGGAACTTTATCAAGCCAGTCTTCTATGTGTAAGTGGGAATATAAATAACATGAATAGATTAAGTCACGACTATATTACAAGCGTACTGGTGCTGCTACTTGTTGGAATAAACATCGTTTCCAGTTTGAATCCCGGTAGAAGCAAATGTGTCTGTGAATTTTTTTTATTAAATGTTAAACATTCAAATACAACTATCTAAAAGTATAATTAAATATTTCTGTATATTTTTGTACGTAATACATATTATGGTATTAAATATACGGTATGTGAAAAATAATATATTATATAATTTCTAGGACACATTAATGATGTTTGCTTTGTAAAACAACCATATTTCTCTTGTGAATTTAAACAAATTCATACAAAGTCAAAAGTAAGGCGTATGGTCGCTAACTTGAGAGCAATGGCCGATGTTTATGAGTAATGGAGTTTGTTCTCACAGTTACACTCGGTAATTGTTTCGTATGCGCAAATGCTTATTAAAACTAACCCAGGTGACTATTACTTACAATAAACTGGACGTTAGATGCTACACCTGCCGGCTGGTGCACATCTGCAATGCAAAACCATTTACGCTTCGTGAAAGAACTAGGAAAATGCTAGTTAAATGTGTAGTTTGTAATGTAATGAAATAAATAAGTATAATAAATGTTCGGTTCCATCCATCAACCCTTATAAGTAAAGGAAAGGCCTGCTGGTCGTACGGTCTTCTAAAAGGGTTGTGTCACCTAATCACCGACCCTCGAAGGAAGCTAAAAAGTACCAGGTGTTTCTGTTTAAAAATATCTACCTAATATGTAAAAGATTTCCTCTCCCAAAATTAGACAGGATTGAAAATAGCCAGTAGGGAAGTCAAACTATTATTGGCAGTAATTATTTGTTAGTACCATTGCAGAGTTTATTTACAAATAACAACCTTCAAACACTAGTCGTTACGTGACACATGAATCAAACCGACAAAATCTAACTTGGCCAACGTAATGAACCATTCAGAATGAAAATTTATGGCTTGAGTGAAAGACTTGTGATCTAGTAGTATACTACTGTGTGTGTAAGTGTAGTGTACTGTGTTACTAGAAGTAATGGAAAGAGATGAGCTTCTAGCCCCCTTAAATTTTGTGGTTACTACCGTATATGATTGATAGCAGAAATATCCCTGAAAAGTGAAATTTTGTTTGAGGTATACTCTACAAATGCCTTGCTGTTCACTTGTTTGAAACAGCATCTGTCTTACCAATACCAAAAACACGAAGCCATACTTACTATTCTTGCGTGGCGAATTCATGAATAGTTCTACTTTTTATCATCTTCAAAGGATTCTATCTGTATTTGCAATATATACGTTCGTTCCATTTTATTCGTAGGTGTAGATAAATCATTGTAGATGTAGGTGGGTATTAATTATTCGTTTAGTAAAAGGATATTAATCTCACTAGATGAACTGCGTGTATTTAGTATGAGGCGATCAGACGTAAACGATTTCGTAAATATTATATATGGCACAGCTTAAATTAATTGAGACCTGTCTGCGATTCGCGTAGAGGCCGTTTAAAAGAAACTTCCTACTCATCATGCGCGGCTCTAATGAGGTAAATATTCGAACATCAAAGAAAATATTTCAAGCAAAAAGTAATGGCTGCTGGGACAAAAACACGCCGACTTGTTCGCGAATTTATCAACACAATGCCACCCAATCATTTGAATGTCTTTGTATAAATAATACATTATTTACGTCACTCGTCTTAGATCCTTGTGTAATTTGCCTAGGCTAGAAAATATTGCGACAGCTTACATTAATTCGAGTTCATAGATCAAAACATTTTCAATGTCTTCAAATCATTAATTCACAATAAATAATGTTAATGTCCACTAACCAATGTTGTTGTTAGACTGGCTAGGTACAATTGACGCGAATTTAAAATTACAGCAACTGGCACTAAACCAACAGGCTATTAAATAGTAAATAAGTGCAGTTTGAAAGGACTGTTTACCAATTACCTATTTACCAATAACATTCGCGTGATTTCAGTGTGCATTTGAAGCACTACTGATAATTCAGCCCGCTTGGCCTTGATCGCTGTACACCGCTGCATGGCGCATTGGCATTCACCTTATCGTATGTTGAACTGTTCTATATCGTGCCGGTCACAGATGGGCCTAAATTCAGAGCTGTTATTATACGCCGCCACGTATAAATATCGTCGATGTATTTTTAAAACACCGTCCGAGCGTACATCTCAAATCGGACGAATAATACCTATGTGTTTGCTAGCTTTAAATACATTCGTGACGAACACATTCCTGATGCCAACGGGCATGGTCGAGTGTGCATGTGTGTGTGGCTTGATATACGAGGCAGTAGTCAAGGTCGGCAGTGTCATTGTACGAGCGAGCCTGACGCGGATTCACACACTGACACAAACTTGCATGCTTTGTATGTAGTTGAGCTATTGAAGTAATCTTATCATATAGGTCACCTTACTTTGTAGATCATAAATACACAGAGTGCATATATCTATCTACCGAGTATGAACAGCTCTGAGTGCTTTCAGCATAGATATTTCTGCTGTGCGCTCAGAATTTTAAATAGGTACCTTTAAATATTCTTAACGCTGTGCTATAAAGTCAATTACTTTTTGCTACACGTCGATTTTTATTTCTCTAAACAATCTAAGATCACTGGAATCGAATTTAATTTTGATAATTTCGACCGTAACTTTGACGCGAGAATTAAATAAAGTTTTATACAATTTTTGTACCGTGATTCACACTTCGTTCCACCTGATTAAATAACATTACGGTGCGACATTTTATAAATGCAATTATTTCGAGTACGTACAGTATTAGTTACATTTTAAAGTAGTCATAGAAATGATGCATGACTAGAGACATTAAAGAATTGTGAATAGGTACCTAGACTACCTCCCCAATTAAATAAATATCACATGATCGATCCACTTCAATAATATTTCCTACTTATGCAT
>DWLZ01000145.1:0-13103 GCA_018251995.1 Urbanus velinus | reverse complement strand
ATATCCAAACCAACGTTCGTCATTAAAAACACGATTAATGACTATTCTACTTTTTATTATTATGACATGATGTTTTAATATTAAGAACATGTTTGTTGTATTTAAAATCTAATTATCCTTTTCTGTGGTTATTACAATCAGCATATTTGCAGCTAATAAATTCGTTGTTACTCCAGACTAACGAATTAAAATGTCTTAGTAGTCTCTTATCACCCATTAAACTAGAACAGTCATGAAGAATTTGTATTATCGGGTCGATTGTTAGGTTCTTACCTGATAAGTGGACTAGCAGCAGCCATAACGATGCGGTGTGCAGCCAGCGGCACAGCGTCGTCGCACACCAACACCAGGTCGGAGTACCTGGCGCCGCGCCACGCCGCGCCCACCTCGTTCAGGATGCAGGCGTGGTGCTTGCCGTACGTCAGCGTCAGCAGGCCCTCGCCCATCATTCCAGCACTGAAAAGAAATTGTTTTGTTAGGAAATATGTTGCGAATTCTTAGGAAATTACATTTTTTTTAAGTTTTGTGTCCTAAGGTTCCATATACTGTTAAGGTTCTCCAGTTTTTAAATACAGTAGTACAGACCTACTTATTTAATTACAAATATAGGTTTTAAATTTTGTTTCTTTTCTTAATATAACACTTATTTTCACTTTGTTGGAATTTTGCTATTCCAAATTTGAAGCCCTAATTTATAAATTCATGTCTGTTTCAGAATGCATTCATGTAACATTAACATTTTCCATAATGTGCAATTGAGATTACGTGCCAGTAAACATAAAATTACGTTTGATCTTTAATTACTTCTGAGCCGAATTTTAAGTGAACATTTCCGCAGATGAGTTTCCCTTGCATACTGTTTCAAGTAATTGCAAGATGAGTTGAATTGGAGTTTCGTGTGGCAACTCCCTACGCCTGCACGATATGAGCAAGTGAAATCAAACCGAAATTGAGGTCCGTCATAATGTTCTCGGTTCATTAGTCTCTATCTGTGCCAAGCTGAAAATCGACGCTGCAAAGGAAGGCAAGGTTGCACCCAGCCGACTGTTTCAACTATAAACGTTTCAATATCATCGCTAGCGGCAAATTTGTTGAAATCGATTCGTTCGTTACACTAACAACTAGATGCGATTGAGATACAATTGCCATTATACATACAGTCTGAACCGTAGGCCTTTCCCAATTAAATTGAGAAGGTTGAAAGGTGAGGAGAATTTAAATAAAATGCGAATGCTTAATGTTGTTGAGCCAAATGTAATCCTAGTCGCAGGTGCTAGAAAGCCTGTCGCAAGGGACCTTGGCCCGATAAAGTATCGCAACGTGGCATTAGAGTTGCGATACGAACGCAAGATCGTTTAAAAGACGATCAACAAGCTCTTCTTTAGCATTGTAGCGATGTTTAGCAAGAGCGGGGTCACCGGTAGTGCAGAGCCTCATTGTTGTCGGTAACCGTCGCCTATTGTTATACTGTTTCACCTAAAAGTCATATATAATTGCGTAGTCTGAAGAACAGAATGTAAACCGAGATAAAATTGGTTTCGGTGGTACGGAATGTTCCCTCACACACTGATGACAATCGCAGGCTTTGTCACGATTTTGCAACGCTTTGAATGTTTGTAGAGATATTAATGCGTAAGAGTGGATAATTTTAAAGTTAGAAACTCCATTAACGAAAGTAATGAGATTAAAATGAATGGAAATGACTGTCATTATGCATCCACGAGATGTTTACTCTCTCCAATAGTAAAAAGTAATAAAATGCATAATGTAGGTAGGAGTTATTACGACAGCTGAAAGACATCGAAACAAAGCCTTCGTTTGTTAATACGGATGTTTGTAAAAACTATAAGCGATTAACTCTAATTAACTGGTATGCTAATAAGTGTTGAATAAAAAATAAGTGAGAACAAAGAGCCAACATTTCCTTGAGCGCGGGAAACATGAAGTCATTTCAATTACAAAATAAGTTATTTCATATTGTATTTTTGTTTGAGAAACGTAAAAAATACACTGTTGTTGGAAATTAAAAATAATAAAAATAATAATGAGTATCTACTTTTGCTAGTTGTGGATGCCGCAATGAGAGTCCCACCGCCTTTGTTCAATATTTTCAGCATGTTAAATTGTTATTTAATTTGCAATAAGATATGGTAATAACTTTGTATCAAGATCTTATTTTAGAAAAAAATAACACTGTACAATACATTACTGATTAATTAGGAACTTATGAAATTCTTATAATGTGTATTTAGGTACTTTAAATTACAATGCTTGAAAAAAAAAGTGTACAAAATCACAACCATAACACTTGTTCACAAAAGTATTTATTATTTACAGCTGGAATTTTCTCAGATAGCATATCGTATGTAATTTTTCTTCAAAACTGTAATACGCAAGCAATTTTGATCCTTGTTGGGACTAAATACACGTTATTTCGTTTCTGTAGGGTTTGTTAGATGATGTTTAGCGGCCATTGTGATTTCAGGGCGGCGCGCGCGCAGCGGAGCGCGGCCGTCTCGCCCGCCATTGTGCGCGGGAAACCATACGTGACGCGCTGTTACATGTTTCGCATTATATCGCGGTTTACAGGGTTAATACGTACGTGAATGGACACTGTAACGACTAACCCCGAAGAAATGTTGTTACGTATTTTCACAGCAATGAAAAAAATAGTAACATTTCAACATCTAATTCTATTTTCTTCTAAATAATATCCAATTAATAAAAACATAGCTTAATTCTTTTTTCAGCAAAAACAAAATAATATTTTATGTAAAATGTACGTTCAAAATAGTACTATATAATAATCGATTCAATGTTCAATATTTACACAACGCAACCTAGCGGTCACGGTCATAATTTTATTATCTGAGTTTGGTAATACTTTTTCAAGCCGTCACTGGGTGGCGCTGTCACGTATTATTCTGTTTTGTTCATAGATGGCGCTACAGTTATAGAGTTGGCGCCATGAATGTGGAGCAATTGCTCAAACTAGTATTATAATTATGTAGTGAGAGCGATTTTATCATTAAAGTGGTAAAAGTTAGAAAAGTTGACAACTCCTTAAAAAATTCAAGGTCTTTTTTAAAATATGCTTGGTTTATTTTATTCGCTAGTGTTTCAAAGTCTGTTGGCCTTCACTTATTTTAAATTTTACTTTCACCAACACTTTTCAGTAAACAAATTCCGGAAACATGTAAATTACATTCACATTACTGTATCAACCTCTTACTCGCTAATTTGGTTTAAACGAAGGTGATCATAATGAATATTTTCGTGGCTAATAAGGTTGTCTTGTGAAGTATTTACACGCAATTATGTAATTTTTTACACTATTTGTATACTTACAATTGCATTACATTGTAATGAAAAGTTTACTTTAAGACAAAATAATAGTTTTTATTCGTTTAATCTTCTCTCGTTTGCGTTTATTTTATTAAATCCAATAAGGTTCTCGTAAACAACTTGTATTAGATCAAACAGGTTTCATTTCAAAACACCATTGTCATTCACTTTTAACTGTTCATTTTGTAATCTAATCATGTTAAAGCCGCTCCGCTGGGTTAGTGCTATGCAGATCTGTCTTACTGGATATGGCATGATCAGCAGCCATAGGTATGCAATAATGCAATCGGTCGTTTTGATTTGCGTTGACAAATTGTTATGCACTAACAACATTGTTGATAACTGGTTTGAAATAATTCACTCGCTGTTGCGGGAAGGAAGCAAATAATTCTATGAAATGTTAATCGCGGCTGAACTTTGAACGCGAGAATTCTTTGGTAAATGGAAGCATGACAGTTCTGCTTTAGACATGAATAATTATCATTATTAATGAACAAAAAGCATTCGAGGAATATGTTTATTACGAAAGCGAAAAGCATAATTAAACAGACTTAGCTAGCAACTTACAGTCTTCTACTTTTTTATTAAGCTAATCAAATGTTATCTATTGTAGCTAATTTCGGAACTACTAAGGTCAGAAATTAAGAATTTTTTTTATTAAAAATAACTTACAATTTAAATCATAATCATAAAATACGGAACATGTACTAAGAATGATGTAAGAATATACGATACGTATCAAGTCATACGTATACTATTATGTCAAGGAATCGATTAAAATAGATCTTGAAGGTGGGCGAAACCACGAAGCGGAAAGCAGATCCTCAAGTAATGATTGATAAATGACCAAACAATCCGTAAATTGAATCACAAATAAATGAAATTGGTTATAAACAGGAAATATTGCAGCTAGATGTGACTATATGTAAACAAGAAGCAATAAAAATATCTCAATCAACAAGAATCAAGTGTACAACTCAAGGTTGGATCATAAAAGAAATACGCCCGACGCGTTACATAATTCTGCCCACACTAATTAAGCACGTACCGACCTAGAATGGTCAAGCTACATTATTATCGTTTACTAGATCCATTCCAATTTTAGATTGTTGTTGTCCGTTAATGGACTTTATGACAGCATGTCACTGTAAAAGGAGGAATAGCTAGGAGGGAATAGTAGCGCCGTATAATTGAAGATAATTGCACTTCTCGATTTAAATCTCGACTACCTTAGTCGATGTTACAATGTTAATCATCAAAGAATCTTTCACGAACGCAATCCAAATTATTATGCAAGACTAGGCGCCTTAAATCATGCAATTAGTAATTATACTCGCTAATAGTATGCAAGTGAGAGCTGGTGGAGTAATTATAATGAGTTTATATTTAAATGGTAACGGACAATAAGCAAATAAAGCTCAGTATAATAAACATAAATGCGAATGAGATCTTGGTTAACCAGAGGAAGTCGTAGAAGTAAAGGAAGCTATAATATTCTCCCATAAGTTTACGTTAAAAGCTTGAAGCGTATCCTCATAAAACGAAATGCGAATTATCGTAAAAGCCGACATTAGCCAAGATGACAATTAATTGGGCATGTCGCCGGAAACAATAAGTAAGGTAGACGTAAACGTTGAACGTTTACGAAACTGCACGATATCGGTGTTGCAAACTGTAAAATTGTAGACACCGCCACTGTTGGCCTACTGGAGCGTAGGATTGGGAAAAAAGTTCTAACTTTCCCCGTCTATTGCCAAATAATTGAAAGTTACGAAAATGTCTGCCATTTTATTCTTTGTTCAGGCTGCTTAAATGATCATTAATAAATCATCACTTTTTCTTTTTTACTGACTCACTTAAAAAAAACAGAATTTAATATACATACACATAGTGATTTAGTGGTTTCTTTGGAGAAGTAATATGTAAATGATTTATAAGCTACAGCTTATAAGCTACACAATTGCCATGTAGTATAGAGCCTTCAATTTTTTTCACCAATAACTATTATCATGCGAGCAAAATCGATAATTACAAGGTAAACCGCAGTAATATAGCTTATGTATAAGCTTGTTATTAGATTATAACGCTAATAGATTTTTGAAACTTTCTCTACCGCCATTTATAACGTATCAATTGAACAAGGGGTTATTTTTTGAAGTTTTTTTAATGAACTGAAATTACACATTTCTATAATGGCGCTAAAACTAAGTAGCATATGGTGTGACATTGAATATAATAGGAAGTAATTAATGTTGTTTCATTTACTCGTATTGCATCGCAGCGTTACTTTCTCTTTTTAGTTCATTGATTTCACTAAACCGAAGTGTCGAATTTAGACGCTATTGCATTAGGGTCGAGCAAATAAATGATTTACAATAATGATGAAGTCTTTCGTAATTCGATTAATTGTATTTAATTTTACTTTCATATTTCTGCCGTGACTTTTTTTACGATTAAAGAGAGATCCTTTTGCGTTTTTATCTTTGTTTACATTAAATTGGTTATTTTTTTTTAATTGATACAATTAACTTTATAATCTTCTCTTTATAATCTTTATAACTACTAGTTACAAATTATTGGTATTTAATTGCAATTCTATAAAAAAAATCGTTTGAAGCACAGTCAGTTATTAAAATAATCATAGTCCGTATGTTTTTTCACAGAAAAATTAAGGGTAATCGTTTCTCTACTTATTAAAAAAAACCCGTAGCACTATTCTCTATTTGAACACTTGTTAAAACCAAAATCATAAGAAAGGAGAAGGTGCGGAGACAAAGTAAATTCTCGATTGTTTACATTGAAATATTCTATACATTTAAATTTCAAGGTCTTTAGATAGCTCACAGTTTTCAATGAATACACAAAACACTTGTTAATATTCTTTCTATATTTAGACTGTTGTTGCAAGACAATTTAAAAGTAAATATCCGACTTAATTTCGTGGATTGAGTTCATAAAAAATGAAATTGAAATATTTTGACTCTTCTTTTTTGTTTTTTGTATATGAAATTTAAATGTTTATCTATATATCCATATGTGTATATGACGACATAATACTATCTGAAGTAAGTAAACGTGAAAATGTTCAATACATTTTGTTTTTAAAAATTTTATTAGATCCATACTTTAAAGTGCACAAAATCTATTGATTGCGCGACTGAGCTTGAAAATAAATATTTTATTTATGTAATTCAAGCTGATGAATAAGCTGAGTAACCACGGACCTCTTTTACCACTAACAAGGTCATTTGCATTACAGGCGATCTTGACAACTTAGAATATCTGTCATTTGATACGTATGTCGCAGAAGGGAATTAAAGGCAATGTAATGTTACATACATAACTTAATTCACAACTCATATGTTTAACAGACACATAAATTTTGTTACAGATTTTAACAATTTTTTGAATCTTGAAATGATTTGTATCCAATTTATTCAAAGGATAATGTATGTTGAAATCTGAATTCTTCATTTGCCTTATTTTCGCAACGTTGTTTAAAGCTTGCTTAAATGTCAATGAAAGTGCAAATTGGCTTGTCTTCTGACATTTTATTCTTCAGCGTGCAGTTTTACTCGATTTATTGGACAGTTACCGAACGCCATTTAAATTCTAGTATAGAAGTTGCCTCTTTTAAGGAATGTAAATTGCCTTCATCTAAAATTCTAGAGCAATATTTCAAGATATTTTAAGACAATATTGGGATTGACAATGATTATTACAAGCTAAGCCCTAATATGTTTTGATGGTTGGTCATTTCGGCTGAACAAGACTGTCACTTATGGAGTAATAAATCAGAACGGCAAGAATGCAGATAACAATTAAAATGTCAGGTATCCAGGCTAGCTCGCAGCATGCTCCGATGCGGTCGGACTGCGAGGCTGGCCGCCTCTGTTACTCGCCTCGCTTGACTACAATTGCAGAAAATCCCATGAGCCACATTTACATGCCTGCGACAGTTTCATGCTCCATTTACAGGACTGAAATGATCGGACCAATTTAATCGTCTAATTCCATTAAATGCTCATTCCACGTTCCACGATGTTTGAAACTTATGACAGAATCTAACAAGTATTTCACGCTCGTCGGTTACGAAACAACAAAATTAATTACCTACGCCAGATGACTGCGCCGTTGTAAAAAATGAATAAATTATAAATAAGGAAGAATTTGGACCCGTGAGATCGGGCGCAATAATAATTCCGGTAACATGACTTCAATGACGAACACTCGGTACTTAGCAACGAGCCAGACCCCTTTACAAGCTTCTAACAGCCGCGCAAAGTATGACAGAAAACGATAGTGATGTAAGTCGATAGTTGTCAAACAGGAAATCGCGGGGCGCGCGTGGCGAGCGATATGCCGCACACGCTTTGTGCCGGCGGCCTTCGGACGAAATGTTTAGAGCCCGTACCGACTGCGCTGAATCGCACCACATACAAACCATTATGTAATCCCGGCTCCACAACAAACGCTAGTTCATTCATAAGAGGCACGGTCAATTTAGCTATCTGTGGTGCATCATCGCAGTTTTTGTTTAGATATAAGGTAATTAGTCTTTGCGAAGATTTCCTGCCGCTATTGCGCGTTAGTGATCTCTCCGTTACACTTTGTTTACTACTTCACTGCGCGCCCGCATGAATTTACGTTTGGGGAGCGATAAGCTATTGGCGATAATTTCTTCTACGTAGCAAAACAAGGAACAAATTAGATATGTTAATCAATGTCATCTAGAGTCGAAAGAGATCATTGTCGTCATCATTGACATTATCAGCTCGATTTATATTATTTTTTATGGTGCGAGCAAGTTTTGTGCTTTTAGCATATCTTTGTTAGTTAGTTAAACAAATTCGTCACGAAAACGTAAACAGTCTGTTCAGCCGTTTGTCATTTGCTCTCGGTATACGATGTTATTCACGAAATATTGTATCTGCTCAGGTTAATAAACCTTGATACAATGACTAGCCGGTGGAGATATGCAAAGTTATTCGAAGAATTTCGTTCTTGCATAGCTAAGTGTAAACAGATTGGGCGTGGTCGCTTCTAATATTTACAATGAATGCCAAATATTCAATTCACATGCTAACTAATTTTGTGGATTGATTGACAGACGGCAGCTGTTTGATTTTATCAGCGGTAATCTACAAAGCATTCAGCAATTTGTAATCAAATTACATTTAGTCAATATTATTGTTGCTCGAAATTCTTGCATGTTTTCTTTCTTTCACTAGCAACAGCAATTTGACAGCATTGACATAAACGAAATAGCTACCTTAACTTTTATTAAGACCGGCGTAATTGGTTTCTTTGTGAATGAAATGCCAACCCGGATCGAAAGGCGTAACAAACACTTCGGTCTGAGATCACTCGTTAGATGAGGCCATGTCCTAACTGAGCTCTCGATCGTTGGCAAGTGACAAATGAATTTATTTATAAATGACATACCCTTGCGAGAGAGTCTTGGGCCGAAAGCGCGAATGAGTTTTACCTTCGATGATGCTAAAATAGCTCTACAGCAGTCCACAGTTACACTCTCACCTTGCGTTTGATTGACGATTGATCCCTTGTGCCAGATACTCGCTAACTGACACTGTAAACAATTACAATGCCTGCATTTTACATGATTGGTGTTAAGAAGTTTTGGAGCATAAGTAGCAACTCTTAGCTTTTGCCTTGACTTTTCTAATAGCATTTAGCATTTAATTTTACAATTAGTTACAGCTTCGTGCGCAAGTATATTTTCATGGTCCCTATCGTTATGGTTACTTTTGAAGAATACGTTAATATGATAATTAATTATGGATAAGTGAAAATAGTGTCTTGAATAATTAAAGACGTATTCTTATGATGTTCATTTTCTAAAAAGATTGTTGGAACATTCAACGTTATTTCGTGTGCCGGAAATATTCAGTAAACGTTGATTGATGATCGAAGGTAGCTAATTCTTGTCTTTGATGTGACCTTACATAGTTGCCTTCGACTGAGGAGCTATTCATATCAAATATCAATCTATTCCTTTATTTTGCATTATCTGCATCTATTGCATACTGATAGGGATTATTCGTTTAATCACAAGTACAGTTATGAACAGTGGCCATAATCATGTGAGTATATTTCTTATGATTAATCAGATAACTGGTATTAAATTAAAATCCAGTGAAGTGTTAGTTGCTTGTAAGAGAAAGCAAATTTAAGGGATTTCTGTTAAGACGAGATGCCTATCTTGGTAAACCGCCCCCGGCGTATTCCTACGTTTTCGCAACATTCTCGTTCGGAAACAAATCGAGTTCGTGTTCGACATTTCGCGATCACTGCGGCAGTTAGATGACTATTTATAAAGAACGTGTCTAAGAAAAGGTCGAATTTGATTGTCGACAGTCATTTGAATATCTCTTCTGTTATTACAGCAAATTATGATAGATTAAGTCATCCACATAGAGGCGGTTCTCACGCCGGGAAATCGTTTGACCTTGAAACTGGTAGGTGCTTTGAACCTCTAAATGAACGGTGTAATTGAAATCTGTTTTCGTTGATATCGATTATTTATTTTCTAACCATTATTGTTTAAGTAGTATACAAAGTTGGTCTACGTCGCTATCAGATTAAATCGATTAACATTGTTGGCTTCCGTTTACTCGACTGTTCTCGACGAGCCGTCCGAGGTGAACCACACTCGACCAAGGTCCGTTTTGAAATAGGATGGCACTTGACCTTCAGGATGAAAGTCAACAGTGTTGCGCAATACATCTACGCGAGCGCATAGTACTCGATGCTAATAACCGAGTGCGAGACATATTGGAACCTGATCATGACCCACATACTGCGTTCAAGGATTTCACATATTTGGAAGGCGATGATTTCAAAACTGCTAGAATTTTAAGGTGTGTTTTGTTAGCGCGTCGCCAAGGCAAAATAGACGTAACAAACAACGCATTCAACAAAACTGAGTGAAATAGTGCATTTTCTTATGCTTTTACGCAACATGGGACACTCAGTACTTACACCAACAATCCAAGAGAACTGAATCATCCGTGAGCGTCATCCGCATTCCGTAATCCCACTTCTGCGAACTCTTTCTTTTGATTGTTCTTTTTTAAGTCGCAAAAACTGGTCCCGCTGGCATCGAAATAATCAAATAAATTCGCTGTGAAGCCTGCGAGACCGGACTAGATTTTTCACTACTCCTTTCTAGTTGTCTACGTTAGATTGGTGCACGCACACATGCATGTCGCACGTGTTTAGGTCGGTGTGTGTGTGGGTGTGGCACACACACGAGTCGTCGCGTGCGCATGTAGTGAGCGTGCGTAGATCCGCGGCACGTTGCATAGGAGGGGGAGGTAGGGCCGGCGAGTGGCCCGCGGTTTTGTAAGAACGTTTTATTTCAAGGTCACTCGAGCAGTTTTTAGAAAGTTACCTCACATCAACTCGAATGTTAGGTAAAATTAATATAATTTGCATTTATTTTCGACAGCTGGACATTTCGGAGTGTTTGAACATAAGGAATCGTGATATGAAAGTCGACGATCGTTCTAATCAAGATAGAGATGGAATTGCATGTAGGTACTGCTGTTACTGGTTTTAATAAAAATAAATACCGGTTTCAAAGTACAACAAGTTATTGTTACTTAGTTGATTTGCATATTGATTAGAATCTTACTTACGGTGTGCAATAAAAGGAGAAGCCAGGTTAGATACTTATAACATGGAAAAGAATTACCTAGTCTCAAATTGCAAAATGTTTTTTTTTATTTCAAATCCTCTGATATTATCAAACGCACAGTTGCTTTAACATAATTTCGTAGTTCTTTGAAAATAATGAAAAATGTGGTACCTAAGTATAAGCTTAAAGAACAAATAAAGTACACAATTTGTACATACATTGTAATTATGACACTTGTTTGTGTCCTAGTTGAGTTAAAATATCGTATTGCATGACTAGAATTTAAAAATAAAATTACCTATGAGCATTGAAGCAGAAGCGCGACATTTAAGCAATACGTATCATCTTCACATTTTCTCCGAATACCTTAGATGGGTGTGAAGAAAATGGCAGTGACTTACATAGAATAGAGCAATCAGACCATAAGTTGAACATTGAATTAGGAGGCTGAATCACATCGTGGAATAAATACATAGAAGTAATGCCGTAAACAGCAGAGAGAACACCTGTCTGTTCTCTCAAACATTCAGCGTTATTGGCCTTCTCGTAAGCGTCGATAAAGAAAAGCAGATTTAAAGATAAGGTCAACAGAATTTATTGCAGTCTAGTCTTAAGTTTAACAAATTCAGTCGCTATATCTGATTTGAATCTGTATGATTTATCGAAAGCCGCAAAAAGGGGCCAAGGCGTCAACTGTAACTTATTCCGTTCCAAAGGACGTGTACACGGCGTGCCTATTCGGTTTAATATTCGTGAAACCATCTCCACATTTCACATTTCATCACCGACGCGCTCGCTTCCATATACGTCGCGTTGATCTTCTCTCGCTGTTGTCGAAATGATGAAATTTTGTCGGATGCCATTTCGTGGGCTTGCGTAACCGTTCACGCTAAATTTTGCTGACAGAGAAAGTATACGAAAGGCTTTACGTAATGCGACCACGTAACTTGTAGCGACTCGGTTTTGATTTCCTTGCTTTTACGTCCATTACTGTTACGTGATATTTTCGGGCTATTTTTGATTCGTTGAGACATCTTTCTCACTACGTTTTGCAACGCGGTCGATATAGGCACTTTATGATTTTCGTCGGGTGATAAATTTTATTGCACACTTCGCGACTACAATTGCTTTAATTGCTTACAATGATTTCAACTTTACGAGAATACGTTGCCATTACCGAGCATAAATACGTAAATAACCATCTCATCGGCGCTTGGCAAATAATATAAGTGGTTTAAGAACTAGAATTTGATGGAAAACTCTTGTTATGGTACAAAATTCAACATAAATGTGTAAATGAGGACGAGGAAAATACTTTTTTGCGCCGCTACGTGACTTGTGAGAATTGGAAGCTACACGTCGATTCTACGTTGGAAAATTTTAGCTTGAGTTAGGTTGATTTTGTTTGCCTTTAATACATATAATACATATTGGAAATAAACGAAATAAATCAGACTGAACGAAATATATAATATTTTAATATTTTGTCCGATGGTTGTTTGAAGTGTTAAATAAGCGCCAAAGTAATAATAATAATGGGACGCAAAAATTGTTATCTAAGTAGAGATTAAGCAAAGTAAAGCAGTCGGGTTGCAGGCGGTCACAATACAATCTCTGTCCCAATTTCGGAGTTATCAGCGAAGTCAAATATTCAAATCAAACGTGTGTACGGGTGCTGTAGATGATAACTTAAACTGATTTATGTTGATTTCGGCTTCTTGTGAGAAGCAACCATGGATGTTGCAATATTATTTTTAATGATTAAAATAGGCCATCTATATCTTTGCCTTCCTCCTTGCCTTGTTGTATTCAATCTCCGTTCTTTCTTTATACAAATATTGGATTACAGTTTTCTTTAAAGAAACATTTGAAAATATCTTATTTTAATTTACAACCTGCTCAGAGATTCTAAGATTTACTTTACTAAGGCTTCTAAAACTAGTAATAGTTCAAACTCGGCTCAAGGCTTTGTATTCAATGTAGAGATTTAAGTGTACATATGTACACAATACATAAATATTTATATACATTACACACATAAGATTCTATCTACAATGGAACATAAAATATGGTTAAAATTCTTATACCAAAGCTCCAT
>DWLZ01000144.1:0-13110 GCA_018251995.1 Urbanus velinus | reverse complement strand
CCTGACCACACCCTTCAAGCCAGAACACAGCAGTGCTTAACACTGCCGTTATAAGGTAGAAATAGGTGTGGCGGTGGTGCGGCCGGAGTCGAACTACTTGGGGGTTCTACCACCTTTAAAATTTATTCTAAATTAAATATAGCAATAATAAATATAGATAATGGGAACATGCAACAATTAAAGTTTTATGAATACAGATAATATCGAATGATAGAACATAATTATTCAACAATAACATGGAAGTAAATTATCCACTTTAGAGTCGTAAAATTTACTACTAAAATCAATCTGAATCAGGTTGCTTGACCTCATGGGGGTAATAATTATCTATTCAACCAAGCCAAGAGCAACCTTTGTCAAAATTTACAAGTTAAATCAATTTGAATCAGGTCACGCCCCTTCTGAAGGGTAAAGAAAAGTACTCTTTTTAAAGTTTCAAACGTGATTTCATACACCCTTCATGGGTTACTTCTCAAAATTTACTAGTAAAATCTACCAAAATCAACCTGAATGAAGTTGTGAATCTCAGATCATTTGTTAAATATCCCTTTAGAGGAATCTAAAGGGATATTTAACAAATGATCTGAGATATAGTTAAGTTATGACAGCGCCAAACTAGGTATTGCATACTGTTTAACCAAATATTTAATGCACCCACATAAACAATATCATTGGATTCTAAAGGGTTACACTATCAAATTGGTATGTTTTACTCATTACAGTAAACACATCTATATGTTGATAGATTAATTATTTAAGCACCTACCTTAGTATACTAAATATTTGGGTAATTAAGGAGGTATTATAAATACCGCTTCACCCATTCGCAGTTTGCCAACTTTGAGGCCACCAGCGTACAAACTACAAATGATTCATTGAAAACTAACCTTCTCCTTGAATATATCCTTTAACTCTGTCCAACGATACTCATAAGGGATATTTGAAACGAATATTCGTTTGCCTTCTGAGCGATCACGATCTCCGGAACGCTCACGGTTAGCATCTGAGAACCTGGAAGGCCTGTCACCGCGCCTTGAACGGTCACGCTCTTTCTCACGCTGATTATCCATTACTTTTTAAACCTGAAATAACGATGCAAACCCTGATTTAAATAATCCAACAAGCCAACAGCTTCAAAATAAGCTTGACACATTTTTATAAAGCCGGTAAACCGTAAGAATTGAAATTCATGTTAACAATAAAAACTGAAAGTTCATAAACTTGGACGCTCACAATTTCTATTGTTGTATACACGCAGTTTACGCAAATATATCGAGAAACCTTTAATAACTTCAATTTTAAATAATTTAATCACCGATAATCACACTATGCTACACAAAATGGCGTAAGACGACGCGAATTTCCATAGACAATTAATGATACGATTAATATAGATTATAAACTACTTATAGATAAAAAAAACTGCATCTACTCTACTGGTGTGTCCACACGTCTGACAAAGTGCCCTGACTCCTGTCTTGATTTATGCTGAACGTCCGAACCACAGAAAAGTGAAAGATGATAGAATTGGCATACGAGCCGATTAGTATGGAAATCGCTGTAGCCAAAACTCACCACAAAGAAACTTGTATTTTTATTAGTTGCCTGTTGTCAACATCCGTAATCGTGACAACCATGTCTATACAACCAATTATATGCCTTCTGTTCAATGTAATACATGGTAATACATTAGATTTTTGTGTGGACTATTAACAATGTGACATTAACGAACAGAACATTTTTTTTAAATGATTGAGTCGCATAAACGTGGCAACCGACATGACAATTTAAATTGAATCTTAACTCAAGGTAACAGTACTTTCAGATCGTCGATTATATCTTTGACTCTATTATCGAACTGGCAATCGTGTCGACCCGCCTACATCGCATCTCCTGTTGTCTCTTTCCTTTATGGTCCGAACGTCCCAATTTTCAGGGGCCTGAGGATTCGCCCCGATTATCATTTCAAGACACTAAAAGCTTTGCTAAATCATTAAGCTTACAGAAAGAAAACTTATAGAGAACATTAATCAAATGTTTTGTAAAAAAAGTTTACTATATAGTTTTTAACAATATTCCATATATTATAAAACGCATGTAGGCGACTTGGCGATGGATTTTGCTTGGGTAGGCTTGCAAATGCTCTTAACCGACCTTGATGGGCGTCGGATTTTCGACACCGATAAAAAGGAATACGTCACAAGCGTATCCAATGTGTTCATACCACAGAAAAGGAAAAGAGACTTTTCTTTCATGGTTCATACGCTTGTGTAGCTTGTGCTTACTCAGTGGCTTGCAGAAGTTTACGTTTTGTGGTAAATTTCAAAACACGGCAGATCGAATCATGTATAAAGAGACTTCCACATGTGCTAATTTTAACACATCATTGAATAAATCAATAATTAAAGACACATTACACTTCTGACGCAGTTACGTCAAAATCATTTGAATTGTCGTCCAGAAGGAAATAAATATTTTTATCTAAATTCATACGCTAAACTTACATGTCGTCATATACTAGCAAGTGGCAACAAAATTATTACTCACTCACACAAAAAAATACCTATGTTGAAGTTCATCAAGTTCATATACACGGACATGTACAAATACGTAGAACGAGCACACTACTTATTTTATTATCTGTGATTGTATTGTATGTATTGGTTTGCTTATGTATGTATTTTGCCAACGATAGCAATGCAGGCGATCCTCGTGAAGTTTTTATCGAAATAATTGTATAAAAAATATGAAATAATGGAGCAGAATAAGGCTAATTCACCTAAGCTATTTGTGGTTACTGCCATAGAAAACAAGGATGAAATTGAAGAGGTATTGTGGACAAAATTACTGTTTTTTTAACAAAGAATAATTGAGTCGGCCATGACAAATCGAAGCTTTTTTCGATGACCAACAGAGGCGCTGCTGTTTAATGGCGCAATTTTTAAATGTTTCAAATGTATGATAAATTTATCAGTATTAATATCTTGTTTTTTATTATATTTACAGAGATATGAAAGAGCTTACAATTTTTTTCAATCCTTGGTGGCGGATTGCAGTGAAAAAGAGGCACACGACGCTCTAAACAATGCAGTTTGTAAAAATCATGAAGATGTATCACTGGGCATGTTAATGTCTATTCTCACAGAGCCTCATAATGCCACTAAATGCTACAGAGACTTAACTCTCATCAGCAGAGATGGATTAACGTGTGTGCTTAATAATTTGTCTAATTTGATTTTGGAAAGATATCTGAAATTTCATGACACAACTCGTAATCAGTTATTATGGTTGTTGAAGGAAATGATAAGAAATGCCGTCACAGGAGTGGACAGTGTGTGCTGGAATCTAATGCGTTATGCTTCAGGTGGAGATATAACTCCCAAAAACATATTCCTAGTGGAATCTCTATTGGACATATACATAGATAACAGAGTGTGGCTGGACAAATATCCTGTACTTATATGTATGGTTGTGTATACATATTTACGTTTAATAGAAGATCACAATATACAGCAACTAATGGCTCTACGACAAAAAGAAGTAAACTTTGTCATAGCTTTGATTAGAGAGCATTTTACAGAAGTTTTAACTTTGGGAAGAGATTTGGTACGACTGTTACAAAATGTTGCTCGCATTCCAGAATTTAATCAACTATGGCAAGATATTTTAATGAATCCAAAATCTTTGTCTCCCACATTTACAAATGTACTGCAACTCCTGCAGACGAGAACTTCTCGAAGGTATTTGCAATCGAGGCTCACGCCAGACATGGAAAGGAAATTAGTTTTCTTAACATCTCAAGTAAGGTTTGGCCACCACAAAAAATATCAGGAATGGTTCCAACGGCAGTATCTTGCTACTCCAGAATCTCAAAGTCTTCGAAGTGATATGATCCGATTTATTGTTGGTGTTATACACCCCACAAATGAATTGTTATGTTCTGATATTATTCCAAGGTGGGCTGTCATTGGATGGCTTTTAACAACTTGCACATCAAATGTGGCAGCCTCAAATGCAAAACTGGCCTTATTTTATGATTGGTTGTTCTATGAACCAGATAAAGATAATATAATGAATATTGAACCAGCCATTTTAGTGATGCACCATTCAATGAGATCACACCCTGCTGTTACAGCTACCCTACTTGATTTCTTATGTCGCATAATTCCTAACTTCTATCCACCGTTTGCTGATAAAGTAAGGCAAGGAATATTCAATTCTTTACAACAAATAATTGAGAAGAGAGTACTTCCCAATTTGCAACCACTCTTTGACTCTCCAAAACTGGACCGTGAGTTACGTACAACAGTAAGAGAAACATTCAAAGAATTTTGTACCAATGGAAATGGAGAAGGAGCATCTGGAATTAGGGATGAAGGTAATGAAGAATTACCTCGGGTGGGATCTGAGGAACCCGTGTTTTCGGATGATGAAGAAGAGATTGCACCAAATATTGCAGATGACACGGATGATGATGACTTACCCTTATCCGAGGTGCGTGCTCGTGAACGACCAGAGATATCCGCTGCCTTCCCATTAGTTTTACGTCCTTATGCTGAAACTCTTCTAGATGAAAGAACACCAGCTGCCGCCAATGCACTGATAAATGCGTGTACTAATTCGATGCCACCATTAAATGTCTTAGCAGATATTTTTGCTGCAATACAACAGGATTCGCCACGTATACGAGTTAGCCGTAACCCTACTACTGCAGAAATTGAGGCGATCCTGAACACCCCGTTATTTGGCCTTATCAATATTTTAATCAGTACAGGAGAGGATGCAAAGCGCAAAGTAGTAGTAGAATTATTAAAGGAATTTCGAACAACAAGCATAGTTGATTGTGTTGGCTACTATGTACTGTTCTACTTAAAAGTTAATTATGAACGTGAAAAGCGTGCTGAACGTGATGGTGTTAAAAGAAAAAATGTTAAATTTAAGGCAGATATATATAAGGAGTATTGCAACGTTCTACATGTAAAAGTCTCAGATAATTTAGCCTACGATTTCGCAAGATGTCTCGACGTCAGTGCTCAACTTGTTGGTTGGTTAATTCCTGATATTTACAGAGAATTCAAGGACCAAGCACAAAATCACATTGATCTCCTTCACACTATTGTGTGCGGATTAGACTCATGGCAACTGCAACGTTTGGTATGCCTTACTCTTCAAGGAAACTTAATGATGTTTAAATCTGATGATATCATAACAATGCTTTCTACAAGCCTTGATTGGGAGACATTTGAACAATATTGCTTGTGGCAACTTCTTACAGCACATGATATTTCTGTGGAAGATGTTTTGCCTATTATTCCGAAACTATCATTTAAATTGAATGCTGAAGCTCTCACTTCAGTCCTGTTGATGTTGAAACAGGAAAGACCAACTGCTGATGTTTTAAGACAAATGTTTTGTAGAACTGTTGATGAGGCAGATAATTTTGTTGTTTCAACTATAATGTATTGGTGTCAAGACTATGAGGACAAAGTTGGTGATCTACTCGCAGTTTTGCTAAGTACACGTTACCCAGGGACTAGTCCTAATAAAAGGAAACGCCCTGGAAAACATACCATTCCACCCAATGCTCCACCTTCTGCTGAATCGGTTAGTAAAACATTTGACTGATTTTTAACATTAAAAAAATAAAAATGAACAAATGAACTGGACTGGCCAACTACTATTGGTACATAACCATAATTGGATAAAATTCCTATTGGAAAACTTAGAATGTTATCATGTATACCAAATTGAAAAGATTATTAAAGGGCCCAAGTGTACTACTTATACCTAATTCTCGATATTATGCCAATAAGCCTACATTACTGGCTATAGCCTTTGTAAATACATCTGCCACATAACAAACTGCAATAAGTGTAGCAGTAGTTAACTTTCATTGACTGCGTTTTGCTGTGGTGTTTTAATTAGTTTACATTGAAGTTGGTTAAAAATATAATAAGGTACTCTCTCCTTCTGTTATACATAATTATGATACCATTGCAGGTCCTTGGTCACTTGGAGCAGATAAGAGTGTGTTGTGTTGAACAAGATGATATGTCCATTTTTAATATGGAGTGCATGCAAAAGGCGTTGCAGCAATCACAGTCGAACAGCAGTGATAGTTTACGGGTAAGACCAAAATTATGTACCTACCTAAATTGTTCTAGGGTTAGGTTGGGTTCGTAATATTTTATAAGTATATTATGTAGGTTACTATCTCTAGAAACTAAGAGTCTTTGGATCTTTCCACTTCTTAAATTGGTTAATATGTTTCTTGGTAAATATGAATAGGTACTAAGAATAAAATATTTGGTGGAGATAGGTACTTCTTGCATCTAATTGTATGTTTTAATGAAAGTATTATTCTTGTATTTCAGAAGCAATATAGCGAGCTGTTTTCTCTAGCGTGGGAAGATGAATTACCAATATCAAGGCGAGCCCGAAAATTAGTCTCAAATTCTTTACCTATTAATCAAAATTTACATTCCTCTAATGAAGATAGTGAGGTAAGCATACTGATTTATTTATATGATATTCTTTTTATCGGTTGTGGTGTACCTATGTAAGTAGAATAATTTAAACTAGGGTAGACATGTGGTGATTCAACTCCATTCAAATTTGTCGCCCCGGTGAGACAAATATTCGTTAATGATTGTTACCCTTTCAAAAAATTCAAACTGATAAGTCTTGAGACAGCAGTCCGATCAAGAATCTCAGGTTATCATAGCATTGAAGTAAGAGATTTTATATATAATGTTGGTTGTAGAGTGTTATGTAAGAGTCAGTGTCTGCTACTTAGCTACACTAAGTATAAAATATTAATGCATACTGGGGGATAGTCTTATAGCTGTCACAGAAGAAAAAGCAACGAAATAGTAAAAAGATTTCTTGACAAGTAACATTTTATTTTTATAAAATTGAGCCACTTACAATAATTATTGGATAGATATAATTAAGTACCTAATTATTATTAACATTTCAATTTAACACTTCTAAATATTAGCAATATGGATCTTAATTTCACATAAAATTATACAAAAGATGTACTATTGTATTGATGATATATTGTATTTATTTATTAATTATTTTATTGCTTACGTTTCTATGTAACAAAAAGCCTATCCTGCTCTTGTCATACAGACATATTTTATCAATTGACTTCATTTTCCGGTATATGCAAATTGTGGATAAAATTCGTAAAACTATTATAACCATTTGTTTTATAAATACTGCGTTTGGTTTGCCACACCGCTTGCTTACATTAATAATAATAAAGTATTTTATGTTCGAAGTTGAACTGAAACTGGCCATTAGTTTTCCTACGTAAGTGAACGCAAGAATGCATTTCTATGAAATAAAATTATTGGTGCATTGGTTATAATGCTCAGTCTCATATTTTTAAATTGTAACCATGTGATATTTATGTAGCAATGATAGTATGCAAAATGAAAAAAAAAACAGGCTTTCTTGAGGCCCAAAGCAGAACGCTGAAATAGGTGTGATTTTTATATTTAAATATATATGTAGAGACATTTTTTACAGTTATGTTAGATTAGACTAATTTAAAGTAAAAGATTATATTGTTGTAAAATTTCTGATTAAACCAATGACTTATAAAAAGGTTTGTAGTTCATATAAAATGGAACATATTTGTTTCTATTCAAAAGTTAACCCATTTTTAAATTCACTTAAAATTAAATTTCATAACTTTTGTTGTTTCAGGAGGAAGAAATTGTGAAACCGAAACAAGCAAAACGACGGAAGAAGGCTATTTCGGATAGTGATTGAAACAAGTATAATGTTCTATATGAGTGTTAGAAAACGTTAAAACCAAAGATTTTAATCGGTAGATGAGCCCATAAGCACAAATTCATTTTCATGTTAAATAACGTGCTTTTGATGTAAATTTGTGATTGTTAATATACCTAAGCAATATAAAAACAATATCTAAAATTGTGTCAAAAACTTCAATAGTGTACAATAGACAGTCTACGTTTAAAGTCTGAGTTACACCACAATTCGTTCCGTTAGCGAGTATTTTTGATTATGTTAATGTGTGGGCGCATCTACGATTCAAATCTAAATATATTATATTGCGTAATACATATTTACTTAAGTATTGTCTAATTCTTAATAATTAGTTACCTTATATTGCGGATATAATATATGTATGTAGGTGCAATTCTTAGAATAGTACCTTAGCTTTGTGTCACATGATTTGCCTTCGTTATAGTTATTGAATATTACTGTGTAATATTTTAAAGTAAATATAAGCAACAAAGTATGTATTGTAACTGTTACACATAATCTACTCCCAAATCTAGTGTAACGTTGTGTTAATTTATCATGTTACATATAGAACTAATTGATTACTCATATATTAAATGTTTGTCATCTGAAAAATTCACATTTATTTAGAGTTTAGATTGGCTTATTTAAAAGAGTATAAGGGCAACGTACATTTCTATCCCTAGTAGTAAATTGTATTGTTATCATTTACAGAATTTTTTATCATCCATACAGTGTGTTGGACATATTTTAGATGTAAGTGTATTATCTTTTAATGCAATTTTCGAATTTCATTTTACGTAAGGATCAATAAAGTATTCCCCCTCTTCATAACTTTTATTTTTTAAATTAAAGAGGACACATTTTATTGTAATCCTCAAGACAGCATAGTACTAGGTATACCGCGAAAAGCACCATACGGTGGATACGAATTTTATCCCCAGTTTAAATAATTCCGCGCCCGTTTAATAGTCTGACAAGTACTGTAATACGCTGCGATAAAATTGAACAATGCAATCCACATCTCTGTACTTAAGACATAAACACCAGAAAAGACTAGAATGGCCCTGTATGTTACATTACATAAAAGTTCAAACTTATTCTGTGTATAAAGCCAGTTGCAGACCAAAAATGTTCTGAATGAAGTTCAAAATATGTTGTATACAAGCTAACTCAGTGTGGTGTAGTGCTGGTAAGTCAAGCGGGAAGAGGTTAGCTTGTGTAGCTGCAGATCAGCACTTTACACACAACTTTGCTTAATATATTTCAGTTAGTTCACCAACCTTGATGTCTGCATACAACTAGTATGATGAATAAAGTTAGTTCTTGATCTGCAACCAGCAATATGGTGAATTAAATAATGTTGGATTCGGATACATTAAAGTTTATAAACATAGTGTAACTCATTTTCTCTTACTCGGTTTGCATCAGTTATTACTTACACAGTGTGACAAATATATGAGAATAATCTTGGCGAAGTGCTTAGGCAGTACATTTGATAAGTTCAACTGAATGCGGGTAAGTTGTCATATCGTACACATGGAAAGTTCAAGTCACATTGTCCAAATCCTGACCGCACACAATTGAACATATCAAATATAATCTTTCTGAAGGAGTCCTCAGGAAGTACCTTTATTCATTGTCTTATTTCAAATTATTTAAGATGTTTATGTCTTGGTAATGACAATCATGGTATTATAAAGGAATGCATAATTATGCACAAGCAGTGCTTTAGAGGGGGCGACCTGGGCAATCCCCCGGGGCGCCGGGGGCTAAAGGCGCCAAGCGTGCTAACGTATCTCTAAAAAAAAAACGGAATTGCTTCCACTTTATGGAGCTTTAAGGACGCCAAATGTGTAACTCTTACCCAGAACGCCTAGATGGCCAGGGCCGACTGTGCACAAGTATTTTGCATAGAATATGAAAAATTCTGAGCACATTAAATGGTGTGTCATAACAATTCCATTGCTTAGGACTATAATATGCGGTAGGCATGCGCTTTAACGAAAACGATATAGAGCTCCTAATATTACACAGTTTATACTCTTTTGTCGAGTTACCATAAATTAGTCTTTAGAGAAAGAAATAAAAACAAAATGCAATAAAAGTTCTCCTTTCACATACAAGTAGGGCAAAATTATTAATAATGGGAATTTAAGCCAATTTTCTTTCTGTAATATAAAAATGGGCATGTAGGATAATAGGTAATAGCATGATTTAACCAGTTAATAATATAGCTTATTGGACCTTCAGATCATATGGTTTAGCAGGGAGTTAATTTGAGAAATGCGAAAGTAAATCCAGGCCAGGGCCTTCTTTCCCACTGGGCACAATGGGCATTTGCCCAGGACCAAGTGATCTAGGGGGCCCCCTAAGTCCTGATAAACCTTAGACAAAGCAGCGCGTAACACCAAGCAGGTACGGAACAGGAGTTTATAAATTGATTTATTTGGTATATAGTTTTAATAAGGGAAAACAGCATTTGAATTCCTTGTCTATCCTTATAATACCAAACAAAATAGTGGCCTGCCAAGGACATATGGGGCCCCATTAATCTTGTGTGCCCAAGGCCACTTAAAGGGTAAAGATGGCCCTGAGTAAATCCATCAGTTAAACAACCCTAAACCTTACTAGATTACAGTAAAAACCATTTAATAAATACAGTCCAGTACCAACAATAAAAACATTAAACCTAACTATAATTTGCCTTGCTTAAATCTTTGTCTTGCTTGTGCCTTACTATATTTAGGCTTTTTCTCTGGTATAACAGTTTCCTTTTCAGTATCATCATTTCCAGCTGAAAAATAAAAAGGAATTATTAATCACTACAAGTTATGCTCCTGGAACAATAGTTAATTTTCATTGAATTTTATATTATTTACTGACAAAATTCCATAAAGCTTATTTAATCAAAAATACAACAAAAAAGAAATGATTCAAGTTGTATACACAAAAACCATGCCACATGCATTAATCCCATTTTGACTACTGTTTTATGCGTAAATCTAATATTATAACAACCTTTTATAGTTTTTTTCATGCCTTTTCCTTACCTAAATCTTCCGGAGGCTGCAGAGACTTTCCTGCACTCCAAGTGTTCATCAATGAAGCAGTTTTACCAATGGCCCATCCCACACCAGACAGAGCTATTGAAAATGCTACCATAGTCAAGGGATTCTGAAATTTAAAATATTTTCAGGTGTACTTTTACTGCGAGTTAACAAAAGTTACTTATAATTTAAAACCAAAACAATATCAAAGATTTGGTAAATTAAGGCTTAGTGATAGAATTAATGGAAAATATGTATTAACTTCAAAATTTGTTCATTCCTTTAATTTTTCTTTAAAAATTTTAAAAATTTATCCTGTATGTTATACCCACAGACATATATTCCAATAAATTACGTATGTGCTACATACCATTATATGAAAGCCATGCGAGTAACTATTTTCGTTTTTTTCTGTCTAAGATGTGTTCTCAAATGAAGTTAATAGTCACATTAACACTCAGTTCAAGTGAAATTGATTTAAAGTCACCGTTATCTCATAATGATTCTTATAAAAAGAATGATTGTGGAATCACTTAAATTTGAAGTCTTGATTTTTCAGGCAGTCTAGTAACTAAGCCTACTAAAGTAGAGATCTACAGGAAAAATATTTAAACAAATATTGCTAAACATGTATTAAAATAAGTATAAAATTACTATTCTTCAAACGATTTTGTTGCTTATTATTAATTTATGTAATAATTTTATTAATACAGGAAGCAAAAATATAAATCAAACATTGAAATAAAATAGCATTTGAATTTTTTTCATTAGTTAAAAATTAACCTCTTTAAAAACAAAATTTGAAAAGAGTTTAGTTCCAAAGTTGATAGCATTTTCATCAAAGACTAGATTATTTTAAGTTTTATGTTAGGTATAGCACCAGGAATTGATGTAGAATTAATGTACTAACTTCATCATCAAGGAACATTCTCAGTGTACTAATAGTCATTATTGCTTTTGTCAGTCGTGAAATTTCTGTTTCCATATTTAACCAATATTTGGGTATAAATATTGGTACCTTAATACATTTTTCTATATCCTTAGAATCATTTAGAAATTGGTAAATATCATGGAAGAAAGAGACGACAGGGAGTGGCACGTGGGCGAATTGAGGCGACTACCAGTATGATCTGCTTAGAATACTTAACATCAGTGCTTGCCAGTCATTGACACATAAATTTTGTTTGCGGTTTGTAAATTTTTTGTAAAACTTCGTAAACGTGCCTCATTCATTGTCAACAATAGAGAACCAATAAAAATGCAGGTTTCTTAGTGGTAAGAATACGATTAGTTACTGATATCAATGGGTTTGTTTGACTACAGAGGTTTCCATACTAATCGGCTCCTATCCCACTTCCCCTACTTTCCCTTTTCCAAGGTATATATATGTAGTAAAGTATACCTGTACAGTAAGTATTCTGATCAAAATTGCTAAACGTAAACAATATTTAACAATGTTGCTAAATATCATATACTTTATTCATTTGCTTCCAATACTATTTATAGAATCGTGAACAAAACCACTAATTACAAATGACTAAAAGTTACGATGTTTTTCATTGCATATTTTATAAACAAGTGCTGTCTAATTTTGTAACCAAAATCAGCAAGGTATTATAAAACTGTCATTGCAAAAACGCGATAATCGTATAATTAATTTTAAAATAAATTCAACCTAATTTTAAGATAAATTTACTTGCAGATGAAAGCAAATTTTTCCACTACTTTGGACAATATTTTTTGTTGCATTCCTACAATTCAATATAACACAATTATGCATTTATCTTAATTTTAGTTGACATCCTACGTCAATAACGTGCGGCGGCTACGGCGGCGTGTGGACTAATATGAAACGCCACTGAAAGTTTATCTTTTCGCTTCATTTTGGCTTGCAAGTACAAGTACATGCACTTATTGGGTCTATCTAGATACATGACTATGATGATACCACTATTAAGAACATGAATTTGAACATTTGAAATGTTAAAATTCATTGTTGATTTATCCCATAGATTCTAATATTACCAAAAGTTATAGAATGATTAGCTAAGTATTCTCAGAACATAATTAAGAAGGTAATAGAATCTAATCATTTATGAATGCAATAAAAACTTACAGTTAAAGTCCTCTTTGTTGTTAACATGTAGTCCAATACAACCACAGTAATTCCAATGACAAGTCCCACACATGTGCAGATCCAAATTGTATTTTGGTTTCCTGAAATAACAAGAAAATATATATCTAAAAATTAAAAATTTAATTTAAATATTATTAT
>DWLZ01000143.1:0-13114 GCA_018251995.1 Urbanus velinus | reverse complement strand
GAATTTTTAAAATCATACATAAATTTATGTAAATGAATTGAAATGCAATATTCTTAAGATATTTAAATACAACTAGACTGAATTTCACTAGCCAATAATGGTACATTGTAATACTTGAACTTTTCGTATCTTGATATGTTTTAACTTGCAACATTTTCGAAGTTCCTGACAAAGTGTAAGTATACAAGATACCATCTAATTACCCCGTTTGGGTTAAGTTACCTGTGGGGCTGGTCTTCGTTCACTATAGTCTAAATTCTTTTGCGTGTACTTAATACTCGAATAATTGAAATCTTACTCTCATGTAGTCTATCTGATGGTAAGCGGCTACTTCCACCTATGCCACATTTGTCATCAACGCCATTCCTAGCTGAGGTTGACCACAGATGTGTCAGCCCTCAGGACGAAGTTGGAATGCCTCGAATACGTATATAATTTTTTCAGGTTTATCCCAGAACAGAAAATATGCGTTCTTGAGTGGAGTGGAGGTAACAAAATGACCGTACAACACAACACACGAGAACGTTTTGCGTTTAGGAAAAAACCCGATTAATTGAAATCTTCAAAAACCACTCGGTATATGAAATTGTGCCAACACACGGCACAATTTCATCTAGCACAGGTTGCGTCTGAAAGGAAAAATCCAGGAGATGGATAGAAGCGTCTTCCTATGTAACCTAATGCGGTCCTCAAAACACATGCCCGGCACGGTGACTATTGGCCCTAAAACTATTGGCCTAAAGACCCCTATTAGTAGAGACATGTGTTCAGCAATGGACCTTAAAAGGCTAGTGAATAGATGGATGCAACAGGCTTTAAGTGCATTCCAAGTAATCCGGTACGGCGCCATATCAACAGGTCCTGGAAAGTTTGTAGTATATGACTGGTTCCTTATGTAATAGTAACAGTATAATGTATAATTTAAGAAATAAGTGGCCAAATTAACACTCTTCACTTCTCAATAGATCAATGAGTTTGTTAATTTCGCCCCTGGAAAACTTAAGGCAAACAAAGAACCATACTCCCCCGAGTATGGTTCTTAACTTCATCTCAAGTTCACCATTCGTTCCTTCCGATATGGATATTTGTGCATATGAGTATTTGACATTCTCAATTTTGACGTTGAAAAACTAAAAAAAAACAAAGAACTTAAGAACTATACTCCTCCGAGTATCGTTCTTAACTTCATTTTAGTTTCTTCCATTCGTTCATTCAGTAAGTTAGGGATTTTAATATATATATGAATGTGGCATTATCAATTTTGCATTTGAAAAATTTTAAACAAACAAAGAAATTAAGAACTATACTCCTTGAGTATGGTTCTTAACTTCGTATTAGGTAAGTTAAGGATTTTAGTTTATACAAGTATGGGACATGGTCATTGCGCCCATGGAAAACTTAAAACAAAGAAAGAGTCTAAGAACCATACTCCCCCGAGTATGGTTCTTAACTTCATATTAAGTTCATTGAGTAAGTTAGGGATTTCAATACATACGAGTATGAGACATTATCAATTTCGCCACAAGAAAACTATAAACAAAGAAAGAATCTAAGAACCATACTCCCCCGAGTATGGTTCTTAAGTTCATATTAAGTTCATTCCATTCGTTCGTTCAGTAAGTTACGGATTTCAATATATACGAGTATGAGACATTATCAATCGCGCCCCTGGAAAACTTAAAACAAACAAAGAATCTAAGAACCATACTCCCCCGAGTATGGTTCTTAATTTCACCTTGACTCCATTCCATTCGTTCATTCAGTCCAGTTATGGTTTTATTAAATAAATTTAGAATATTACATTGAAAGTAATTATACGCATACATAAGTTTAATGAAACTGCGACTAAAAGCAAATATGATAATTATGCATTTTTAACATTGGAATCGGTAAAGATTATTTTATAATCTGCTACTAAACTATGTATGTTTGATTGCGAATCGTTCCTTTTTTATATGTACATCATTATATTCTTAAATCCTTTATAACTAGCAAAGTTATATCAAGTGGGAAATAAACCTGAAATTGTAACTGCAAAATTTATACAACAGGTAATTTAGGTTAGTAAATTGAGAATGTTAAAATAATGTAAAATTTGATATAGCTGTTTAAAGTTTTATTTTTTCTCAAACATTATACATAACAATATGCCATATCATATAAATATATGTTATCACTTATAGGTGGTAAAGGTAAAGGTGAAAAGTTAGGGTGCATTTCACATTTCTGGAAAGACGTACATTTCAACATACTTTTTATAATCGCCGGTTAATTACAAATCAGATTTTTTAAATAAAACTCTGATCAAAGTTAAATAAATCTCTCATAAGGCACTGGCGGTTGAAAATGAGTTATATTTCATGTTTCTTGTGTTATTTGGAAAAGGTCGAATATTATTTGTATTATTTATGAAATGGTATATGTTGGGATACTTGTAAATTTTGCCACTATTCGTTTCCAGCGCTTTTGCAATCACATGGTGGAGTGTGAGCCAGACTTTACTTACGAACAAGAATATATTCGAACCCAAAGTCGAATGATAGTAGTTAATTATCAATTGATTGAATACCGTACTTTGTTATTTCAAAAATATATCCCAATTTTGTAAATAAGGGTTATGATATGGCTTTCCATGTAGTGGTGAATTTTGATAGGATAGATAAAAATTTTACACCCTAACAACTTTAAATCCAACCATTTAGTGTGATTTTGACAATAACATTTTGTAAATCCAGTTAAAATAACACCTATTATTCCTTAATTATTGATTTTGTCACTTTACAACAATATAATTAATCGTATGCTAATATACAAAGCTTAAAAGGCATGCAAATTATTTTTGGTATTTTTTGTTTTTTTTTTCAATGCTACACACACACTTACGAGCTACTTATAGAATATATACAGCCATTGTTTTTCTTACATCTTAAACTAAATGTAAACTATATTATAAGCTTAGAATATATCTTTTAGCGTTCTTAAACAATACGTACTTAAATATTGACTTAACTATCTGAGGTGGATTTATGTAGGTTGTATTAAGTATTTTGATCATTTAACGAAAATTTATTACACACATATAAAACCTTGCTTTTTTTCATGGATTACTTTCCTAGAGATGATGTATTATAGTCATACCACTAGACTAACACGATATTATTTATATTACATTTAAAATATTCCGTCACTGTTTCCGTGTTTGAAAATTCAGAATCGATACCTAAGTGATGTCAAATTATAAAAAAGTTGCTTACTACACGAGGGGAATATTCACGAAATATTTAAGAAAACGCATTTAACTTATATTCAGTAGTACTGTTTAGTGTGATAGATGGTAAATGAGGTGTTAGAAGTTTTTTGTAAACACACATAAGAACATTCACACACGCTTACCGCTGACATTCCCATACCATACAAAGTTCAAACACACAGGCATAATCAAATTATGTCTCGGCGGTCACCGACAAACATATATGTTACAAAGTACGTATAATTATATATATGTACATAAACATATGAAGTAATACGACATACATACATATTTAACATATGTAAATCATAGAACCTAAGTAAATTTAATACATATAATATAAACATTATTATTTCACAATTTATTAACACATCCGGTCTCAAACGACTCCTTCTGATTATTGTCTGTGCGAAATTGCAGTTACTGTTTATTTCTGTACTGTAGATCGTTCCTAACCCCCGACTTCCCCCGAATGCCTCCTACCCCTATCTGTCGTTTTTCCCCGCGTCTTTACTATTAAGTACTCGGCTGTTACTTCTGGGTTGAAACTGTTGGATTACCAAGTCATTGCCAAGTCAACGATTAGTTTTAATATATCAATCAAGTGCCAATATATACGACGTACAACTCTTAACTTTGCATCAACTAAAATGAAATTCGAAGATATTAAAACAATACACACATACTTCATAACATATACCACGTTTTTATACATATGCTATAAATGGAAGCTCAGCGGTGCCTCCACCAAGTACATTCACTTAGAGGATGAAGTTAGATCCTATACTAAATGTGCGTAATTTATCTATATATAGTAGAATTATAACATATAGTTAGTAAAAACGATAGTGACAGCAAATAAAGACTTATAAAACTAGACATACCAATAAAAATAACCTAAGGCGGATTGCCGACGAATTAAGGCGAAAAAAAGATGTTTCGTCTTAAAAAAAACATTACCAAGCGATACCTAAATACAACGACTATTATCCACGTTGAAAATTATAATAAAAAAGACAAATTAAAAACTAATAATTGAACGCCGGAAGTACAGGGCAACTCAAACAATAATATTGTCATTGTGCTGATTAACGCAAACGAAATACTTTTTTTTATAAATTAATTCGATTATAAGTTATTTAAAGCAAATATAATAGGCACGGGAATGCAAAACTCGTGAAAAAATATTTCTATAGCGTAAATATAAAATTTTAACAACTACTTTTCAAACGAACCTACTACGTCAATATCATAAAAAATATCAAACAAACGATTTTAATGCCCTCAAACTAAATATAAGGCGACCAAATAGAAATTATATTTCGAAACTAGACCCTAAAGTATATTCATTTCGGTTTGAAGACCGATGTAATAATTATATAGATTTTTTTAGCAACAGAAACCTATTATTATTTGAAAAAGACCAACGAAAACGTGAAAAATATGTCTCTATTCTGCTAGTCACTGCTGAACGTTAACCCTCTACGCGCGCCACTAAGCCTGATCTCCGGCTCCTAGCATCCACTTGCTTCGTGTCTTAGACAGTGGCGCCACCTAGCAGCGTTCCACTAAGAGCCTACTCCAACGGTTATCAGCTCTCCGACAAATGGGACCGGTCACTGCCACTTCAGTTTGCTATGTCGGTGACTTTAGTTCCCATCCCGATCATGATCTTGTTACCAACTTTATCTCTAACGCACACATCGAGCATAGCTCTTTCCGTAGCCTGCTGAGCGACTTTGAGTTTGTGGACCAGTCCCACCGTCACTGTCCACGTAACAGCTCCGTAGGTCAAACGGGAAGGACGCTTTGCAGTATTAGCGACGTAAACATATGAGAGACCACAAACAATAAAAGTATATTAAAAAAAACAACAAAAACAAAATCAACCGATTTCAAAGCATTAATCATATTAGGAATTCATAGAACGTTACACACGTCAAGAAAATCAGAAAACGCGCCTAAAAATATTACTTGAAAACAAAAAGTACTTTACTAAATTATTTGCTTTACTACAATTGAATGCACGCGAAACCAAATATCATACATAATTGCCAGACGACTAGCTGGCTTAATACATACTAAACATGTTTACGATCCTTGGTATCTTAATTATTTCATCACTGAGGATAATTATATATACACCTCAGCTTCTTATATTACAGACCAAAACCCTAATTACTCGTAAGAATATGGATGCTAAGCTGACCGAGAAGAATATATTTACAACTCAGTATATCTTATTAATAATAGATCTACATGCCTACATAGATTCAAAGCTATCTGGGGTCCATTATATGTACACCGCTCAGTGATATCTTAACAACACGACCATTTGCGCACATATTTCAAGTCCGCGCGAGGAATATATATATATGTACACCTCGGCGTATTATCATTAATATTTACTATTCAAACTTTTTGAAGCCTCACGGATAGTCATGGTTTAACATTTACAATACATATATGCTAATATTGTTTTACTCCGGTTTTATTCCCAATCGTGTAATTTATATACAGTACAAGATTGGTGTCATGTGAAACACAGTAGAATAAAAATATTAGATAATAACGTTACCTGAAATTAAAATAATAGAACATTGAACGATATGTAAATTAAAAAAATATTAAAAGTTTATATTACTAAACACATATACTACATAACATATTTAAATATACTTGAACGAAAGACGAACCGAAAGCTCAATTGAATTTTAATGAAATAGAAAATATATAAATCAATAAAATCAGAATATACTTATTGGGATATTTGTTTCTAATACTTCTAATCACTATGACTTATCTAATGGGCCGAAGGTTTTATATGTACACCTCAGCATATCTTAACAACACAACTACTTGCGTACATTGACTGAAGCTGACTGAGGATAAATATTATATACACCTCAGCTTTGTATCGTTAACTCTATTTTTTACAAGTTCAAAGTTTCAAGTCCACATTTTCCTTATAAAGGTTAATATACAATGCCTACCCTAGTGTGTAACACAGATATATTATTTCAGAGAAAATAGAACAATTTTAAATCAATAAAACCTGATTATCGAGCTTGAATGTAATTTGCAAGAATATGAACATGTTGAGATGAAACGTTACGACAATAAGACGAAATATGTGTATGAAAAAATATTAATTTGAAAACTAGGCTGATACGACAACGTATGAAATACGAACGAACCACAAAAATAATGAAAATAATTCCAACGTAATAAATAACGTAACACGTATGAAAACGTTTAAAACGAGATTAAATATGTTCTCATAATTCACTTCAATCTAACGACAAGACTATGCACAGTACAAATTAATTTAAAACAACTAAAGTAAACTGTGGAAATTATTCATCAAGGGAAAAGAAATGTAACGAAGAACGAAACCAAACGAAAACAAACAATGAAGTTCTTCAGTTGCCGAGCTCCTCGAGCGTACCACCCTGCCTGGTAAAGTTGTTAATAACACAAATAACTAACAGCAACTGACCACTTCAAAGCAAAATATTGAACAGCAATTGAAAGTTAGCTTCAGTAATAATTAATAGAAATACAAATTAAAAAGTACTTATCATTAAACTGAAAAAAAATGTAACGAAGAACTTTAACGAAAACAAACAATGAAGTTTTTCAGTTGCCGAGCTCCTCGAGCGTACCACGCTGCCTGGTAAAGTTGTTAATAACACAAAGAACTAACAGCAACTGACCACTTCAAAACAAAAAATTGAAAAGCAAATGAATATTAGCTTCGGTAATAATAAATAGAAATATGAATTAAAAGAGCACTTATCAATCAACGGAAACAAAATGTGACGAAGAATTTTAAGGAGAATAACGTTGAAGTTAACAAGTTGCTGCGCTAATCGAGCGTACCACTCTGCCCAAATGTACAGCGAACTAAAATAAACCTCAATAATAATAATAATTAAATACGACAGCCCTTAAAACATTGAAAATTTTTCATCATTCAGAATTTTATCGATGTATAAATAAGAAGTTTAATGAGAAAAAACATTACCAAGTATGCGTTTTACAACTTCATAGAGACGATTGCAACGAAATCAAAAGATTAAAAACAAATATATCAAATGCACATTAACACAAAAATGAGATTTTCAATTTGCGGAGCTGTTAATAACCAGAAAAATCCGCAACAACTGTCCAATCACAAAAACGTAACAGATAATCAAAAAGGTTTACCTCAAACGAAAGAAATGAAAGGAAATGTGCACTTTAATGCAACAAAACACTGGACTTCTACAGTTACTGAGCTAATCGAGCGTACCACTCTGCCTGGTAAAATTGTTAATAACCCAAAAATCGCTAACTGCAACTGTCCATAGAAAGAAACGACAAATGGAAACCAAAAGAACAATCAAAAGAAATGTGAAGTCGCACAACTGTTTGCAATATTTTTCGAAAGTATTCCATAAAAAAATATGTGACGCTTTAATTAAAAAAAAAACATGATAACTTATATAGATAATAATCCAAAAGACAATTCCATCAATTCAAAACGATATAGAGATGATTTAATGAGAATGAGATGTTAATTTAATTAACACGATACAAAATATATACTATATAATGAGGTTGATGAGCACTGGCCATTTAATGTAAGTGTATAAAAACTTTTCATTTACCCTACTTTTTATATTACATACTGCTTCTGTTACACATACTTTTTGCTTGTATCAAAATTCAATTTACAATTTTTTAAAGTTTTCGTGTCCCAACCTTTTATATACGTATTTACAATTTAATACTATTGATGAATTTATGTACAGTGTATGATACCTACGCCAGTACACCACAGCACGCCGTTAAATGCAAATTATATGAATAGCGAATGAAACCTATTTTAATAAAAATAATAATAGTAAGCCATTTAAAGTGAAAAGTTTATATCTACCTAATAAAATCATGTCTTAATCTTTTTAAAGTCTCCGAAAAATGTTGTATTAAATCAGTTATATTCTATACTCCCTCTACACATGCTTAGGACTAAGAAGAAGTCGTTATTGACTCTCCGAGACTCGTAGATATAAATGATTCACTAATTTAGTTATAGATCCGTCAATCAACCCTTACAGACTTTTAAAAGAAGGTCCAAAACAAATCTATACAAAAACATTATCTCCTAAATCCATACATGATCTATATAAAACATTATTCTATCACAGAAACAACCAAAGTTTCGATAATACTTGGTAATATTTAGCAACAAATCGAGGTAATCTAAATAATTGAACACTGGAATAATAGCGAGGTATTATTGTCGAATAAATTCATTAGGCCTGTTAACCCTAATAGATCTACGCGCCAAAGTTGTGCTTTGTGTTGGCGAATGAAAGGAATCGGGTTTAGTCGATAGTTACGAGGTCGACAACGACCATCCGCAGAGATACTCAAAGTGATAATGACCCCCAGGGTTCGATAACAATCTAGCAATTTAAGAAAACAATTTGTTTAAAAATACATTTCAAGATGATAAATTTGCAAGTTCAATACAATCATGGTAGGGAAGTCCTTAGTCACGTTAAGTAGAAAAAAGAATAAGAGTAAAAAGAAAAATGTTCTTAACTGCAAAGGCAGGCTAGAGTCTAATTATACATATATAGACATTCATTTCTACATTACAATACGACGAAAATGACAATCTCTAATGCCTAGTCAACAGATCCTGTTTGCTATATGTTTGCCTACGTACATGTTATATAACATATACATATGCAGATATTTTTATATTTTTTCGACGTTTGACAGGCACCTTATATCGAAAACATGGAGAGTAATCTTCAAACTACATATATTGTACCGCTGCCAACGTAACGCGTATTCATCAATATTATAATAAGTTTATTTTTAGTTTCTAGACAACCCCTGGGGTTCGACACTTTGGGTATCACTGCACAAAGCTAAACTTTACAGTTGCGTGAGAAAGAAAACAAAAGAAGGTTGTTTCCTTAATGCAAACACATTAATGTAAATTTTGCCTTTTCATACATTTGTACCGATATGTTGGCATATTTTGTAAGCGGAGGCAACATCCGGGTATGAAACAGTTGTTACTATGTTAAGTAACAGTTAGGTATATTCCTTTTTTCGTTAGTAATATAATAGCCAAAAAGTATAGAAGAAATTTATTTATTACGCCAGAACTCAAAGTAACAGTTTGGAAGCTTTCTTGTGTTGCAAATTTTAATTTATGTTCATAACTTTTTATTTGCACAATTTTCTCAAGCATTTGCATAATCCGCTACAGGTAACATAGGTAAAACACAGAATGGGAAAAAGAAATATATAGTATCCGATTAAATAAATAATCATCATGTCAGCTTGGACTTATGTACAACAAAATTCGTTAATACTTAGCTAAAAATTTGCCAAACATTCAGTCTAAAACCCAAATCACAGTATAAAAAATTCATACCACAAAACAAATAGAAAAACGCGACACAGTTGAACAACAAATAGGTATAATGTTCAGTTTTTGTTCTCTGAGATCGGAAAGCGAAGCAATAAAACGTGTGAGGCATGTGGGGTTGACTTCCAAATAAAAGGACAAGATTATGTACTCGTATAAAAACTCTAACGAGGATGTCGGCCCGGAGCGTTTGGGAGCTCGCGCCATTAATCTCCGCTTTATTATAAACACAGCGACCGAATCATAAACACGTTTAATGCGCACTCAGTCAGCTCCTATACTTCACGTTTTTTCAGTTGCCGTGACATCTAAAGGCTCGTTTATATCTACAGACACGTACGTAAACGTGTAAGACACGGGCCGTGGCAGGCGTTATCTTATATTTGAAAATTATATAATATGCTTATCAAGGCACAGGCAGGCCCGTGTAAGTACCCGTTTTCTTGTGGATATTGTGGCTGATAACTAAGGGATAAACCCAGGCGATAAGTCTTTGTCTGATACCGCCATCGTTGATTTTCTCACTGCCCGAAGGTTGACTGGCAGAGAATGCTTGTAGCATTAAGCACAACTTTGTTACTATACTTTGTTGTAAGGTACATACATAATAAATAAATAAGTCAGGAGAGGCAGCAGCGTCATTCTGTGTATATGCGGTTATCACCCAGCCAGCGACCCAGGCTGTTGCCCGGGGCGTCGGGCCTTGGAGAGCGCCACAAGCTCTACTATATATCTAAAAAAACACAATAATCCCTCTTTACATACTCGTATTACAATTAATAATGAGCGCCAAATATGTGATTCGCCCGGGGCATCAAATGTACAACTCTCTCTTGGTGCCAAATGAGCAACTTTTCTGGGACGCCTAGATAGCTAAGGCCGACCCTGACCAGTTTGCCCACAAACTACGGTCCCCAGGCACGGTAACTATTAACAAAACACTCGTTGCAGGAGGCCTATGTTCAGCACCGGACCTCAGACGAATTATGGATGGGTGTAGAAGAAAATTTTGTTACAATACACGGCCTGGGTTTGATACGATTTATAATATCTACCTAGATATAAACGAAGCTTAATGTGCACTCAGTCAGCTGCTATACATCTTTTCAGTTTGCCGTGACGTCAAAAAGTCAAACACACATGTATTCGCGCTCTAATAAATGACTCTCATTTTACTCCACTTAGTTTGATTGAAAAGAGTATTGGTGTTTTGTATACTTTATAGAGGTTTATGTTTGTACCAGCTTTGCCCGGTGGTTGCTTCAGTTCAAGATGTTATAAGTAGATACTAAGCTTGAACCCATCTGGCTCATAAATAGCATAAATAACAATAAATGACGCTTTTAAACATACATAACAATATTTTTTCAAAATAATCTACTTAAAAAGCATTTATGCTACTAGAATACCTAATTCATATAGAAAACAAGCATTTTTACTTAAAAAATTAAAGATCCACAATAGTTACCAAATAAAAAAAAATATCGTTTAATAAACATAAAAAAAGAAACCATGCATTTTTTTCCTTTTTATTAAAAAAAGAGAAAATTTATATTATACTAGCTGATCCCCGCGGTTTCACCCGCGTTAAAAAAGTAAAAAAGATCACTTATCTAAACGTAGGTAACATCCCGCGCTCCCGCGAGGGGGCCCGCATGCGCGTAGCGCGCGCGCTAATGCTTTTTTCCAAAATTAAAGTAGCCCACGATACGTCTCAGACCTTCTAAGGTTCTTAGATTTCTGTTCTGGGTCTGGGTGTTTGTGTGTCCATGGCACCCACGACACAGGAATCTTACTGTGGCACTATGAGTTTAGAAAGCGTCTTTCAAATGAAGAATCCTGAAGTCATTAAATTTCATTATCAATAATTCAAAATCTTCGAATACAAAAGTAAAGTGAAGTAGTTAAAGTGAGTGAGCATAATAAATTATGCAAAAAGTAATATAAACGGATTACTTAATTATATGATCCAATTGAGTTTCCTTGATTTTTGAATGCGTTAATTAATTAATTAGCTAAATCAATGGTTTCTTCAGTGTCATAAGGTAAGGATATAAATGGCGAAGATATTTATCCACTTTACGATTGAAAAGGCAATTCACATCATGACCTGAGCACATCAACTATTTCATTTACATTATTATCTACGAAAATGTATGCAATATTAATCTTATCTAAATGGCATGACTAAATCCCATGCAATGGGAACATCATAAAATAATTATAGCCACAACAAAGAAAAACTTAAGCTTTTGGCCGTCAATCACACTACCAATAAATGTCATGTGCCTTATTCTCATTGACATGTTATAGTGATGTGACAGAAGATATCGAACAGCGAAGATACTATCGATTTATAGACCTATAAGACTACATAAATATAAGAAATATTATTATAGTTTAAAAAATAGACATATGGTCAAAGATCGCCTTTTGTCATAATTTCTTAATTATGATCAATTAAATTTGTCTCTTATGTAATGTATCTTCAAGATTAAAAAAAAAGTAGATTTAAATTGTGATTAAATACATAAAATATAAAAATAATACCTTATTCGAGTTAAATCCGGCTTCATGACTAACAATGTTTTACTTATGTTGGAAAACACAGCTCACTTATAGCCAACACTGTAGTTTAGTACCACCACTATCCCTATTAGGTATTAATAGGGATAGTGGTGGTACTGCCGGGGTCTAACCTCAAAAAATTCTCTCAGTTTAAATGAATTTAAATATCGATGTTGTATTGTAATATCGACAAAGTAGCCAATCACTATCCATCAATTACAATATCTTTCCACGCTTAACAACCGAAACGACATTGATAATTCCAGCAAAACGTACGATAATATTGATTTTCTGATAGATTGATTGACAGAAACATTGTATACTAGCAATTTTCAAAAAAATCTTTCGTTTTTTCGTCGATCTGTCTTGTACAATTAATGGATAACTGGTTTTTATCTCCATTAAACACATCATTTGCAATTTAATCTTCGAAACGAAATATTCTATACCTTTTAAAATATCTAAAGAGCCGTAATTTTAACTGTTATATTAAATTTATCCAGACAAATAAATAAAATAGAAGTGTCTGTTTGTGATTTCAAAAAGAACATACCTGAAGGTCTGAGACCACTTTAATTTTGGAAAAAAGCATTAGCGCGCGCGTCACGAGCATATGGCCGCCGTTGCTGGAGAGCGGGGTGTTACCTTTATTTAGATATGTAGGTAATCCTTTTTACGTTTTAAACGCGGGTGAAACTGCGGGGATCAGCTTGTTTATATACATAAAATTCTTATACAAATAATTTTATTGAGAATGTATAAAATTTACAGCCGTATTATCATCAAGACCGCTTTAAGTTACGATTATTACGGTAGCAACTAAAACAAAAAAAAAAAAACACAAGGCTCAGAATTAGAAG
>DWLZ01000142.1:0-13120 GCA_018251995.1 Urbanus velinus | reverse complement strand
CTTGTAGTTCTAATGTTAAACGGTGATTTTATCTTATGGACAGAAATCGTTGGCATCTGTACATTATTGTCTTACTGCTGGACTGTCTCTTCTCTCAGTGTGAGACACCATACACTTTTTTATATGATCCAAGTAGAAAACGAGCAACAGTCCAACTGATGGTAAGTGGCCACTACTTTGAACACCTATGAACATCTGTAATCAACCCCAGATAAGATGAACGTGTTGAGGTTGACTACAGATGCGTTTCTACCCCTGACGACTGAGTTAAAACGCCTCGGAAAAGTATGTCTCACTTACCACACCCTTCAAACCAGAGCAGCGCTTAACACTGGTGTTATAAGTCAGAAATAGCTGTGGCGGTGGTGTCGCCGGAGTTGAACTACATAGAGCTCTACCACTTTTAAAAACTTATAGTCTACTACGCTGGGAACGTGCGAATTCACTCATCTTTGAGATTTTTTTTTTTAAAGAACTCTTCACTCTTCATCATTATTTCACGTGATAATTTATTTCTTATGTACATAAAGGAGTTTTGTGCCCAGAAATGTGATATTGACCAAATAAAATAAGCAACATGTCTTCAAATACATTTATTTAACAACACAAGCGATAATTAGGTTTCTTTCGGTAAAAGAGATACCGCTGAACAAGCGACAGAAGTCGGGTGATAAACAGCGTACTTTATGAAGTTCAGTAGGCGTTGTAATTATGTTCCGGTGAAAGTTCGATTACATGTATCTAATTTATGGAGATATACTCGTTAATGTGTCGTAGAGAAGCTTGATACGGAGTGCTATATTGGAATACGGACACTGTATAATGTTATACGATATAGTTATCGATATCCTCAGATAAATAAAGTAGGTAGATCTATCATTCCTAACAAAAAATGAAGCCATTTTTAAAATGGGTTATAAAAGTGATTATGTGAGCGTAAATAAACTAAAGGTCAGTAGACAAGAAACTACGCTAGTTTTGTTTAAGTGTGTGCGTATAAATTCATGAAAGTAGCGTAGTTTTTTGGCTTCACTCAAATACAAGGCGGTGAGTAATCTACCTATTTATCTGAGTCGATATCTGATAAGATATTTGTCACTACTTGGTTGGGTTTACGAGAAAATGGTTAAATAATTTCACCAAGATTGGTGATTTCTTGACAGTTGCAACTTGCAAATAACATTCGTTTAGTTATTTTGCATAACTTAAAATATATTAATAAATGTGATGGATATTCTAGAACTTCTATCTAGTGAGTAGATACCTAATCAATCTTACTAATATTATAAATTTGTGAGAGTGGATACATGGATAGATGGATGGATGTTTGTTACTCTATAACTTTAGAAAGACTTTATGAATCTGGATAAAATTTGGTACAGAGATAAATTATGATCTGGAATAACATATAGGCTACTTTAATTTTGGAAAAAAGCCGTCGCGGGAGAGTAGGGTTACCAATGTTTTGATATGTATTCCTTTTTACTTTTTTAACGGGTGAAACCGCTGGCATCAGCTAGTTTCAAACATAAGAAACGATGCACGATATAGGTAATTTAACATAGTGGGTAAAATTGCGTTACTGTTTAGCACCTACATTTCATAAAGGCAGAATCTAGTTATCCTATTTGCTGAGAACTTCTTAAAAAACTTCTAAAATAGGTCTCTTTAAATTTTTAGATTAAGTTTTAGATAAAGTCATAATTAGCGAGGCACAATCTATAAACCAACAACCCAACTTTGTAATTACGAGCCAGTCGCTAGCCACTAAGCTAACTACTAATATAATATGAAAACTAACCTATTCTAATATTTAATAAGTGTCGGGTACTTTTGATACGGTTTGTCATTTATGCCGTTATTTCGACCCAGTTGCATGGATCGTGGTTACGAAATCTCGGCGAAAACTGTGATTTTTATTGTCAAAGGATAGATAAATGGATAAACAAGCAAGTTAAGTTTATACACTGATTCTTAGATTTTGCTAAAAATATGTACCCAAAAATAGGACAAATAGGTACATGAAAACCATTGTAAAATAAAGAACTTCTCAATCAGATTTGTTACAGGTTTAATCATATGAAACAGTAATTTTCACAATCTTTCCTTGTCCGAATTCATAACGACAATCCCGACAACTGCACAGTGGCGCCATCAGCTCCGAAATCCATTTTAAATGCTAACAACGCCATCTATCCAGTGAACGTTGACATCGTGATGGAACACCATACAAGATGACTATCAAAGGGAACGACGAAAATGAGATGAAAATTAATAAAATAATATCGTTAACACGAGTTATCGATGACACAAATTATTATAATACTTTTCCCTTCACCTTAAACATTTCAAACACCTTCAAAACAGTAATGGATCCAGCGACTGAAATTAGTTATAATGAACTTTTGCATCAAATAGGTAGTTTTGCATCTGAGACTGGTCGCTATAATAATTAGCTGCTAATGAGCAAAGTTCATATAGATAGCAACGCAGTTTGTTTTCACCAGAATATCCGGAGCTCTGGTTTCATGATTGCTTTTAAAGTTGAAGTTTACAGTTATGCATCCAAAGTTTAGATTCTTTTTAAATGAGATGGTTGTCTAACTAGTTATAAATTCTCATTTTTTATATTTTAGAAGTAGCAAACGAGCAGCCCTGTACGTCTGTAGCCATGGACGTCATTATGTAATCAAGCTCAGTTATGATCACAGTTTGTCGAAGGTCACTACGGTTGAATATGCGTCAATAATACGAACGCCTCGAATAAATACCTATGTCTCACTTACTACACACTGAGCATTGTTTAAGGTAGAAATAGATGTGGCTGTGGTGCCACCGGAGTCGAACCACAACGGTTCTACGTAGCTACGTAGCCAGGAAGAACCAAGTCAAAAGCCAAAAGTTTAACCATGTTTCGTTGGACATGATAATCCGTCTCTTTTTGTTATTAGGTATGGATAGCAGTCAGAAGTCTTGTCAGAGGCTTATATCTATACAAATAAATAAAATTGAAGTGTCTGTTTATGATTTCAAAATAACATTTTTTTACTTAATGCACATGAAAGTATATACAATACCTATAACGTAAATGCATTTTTTTTGTCTGTCTGTTTGGCTGAACTAATTCTAAAGGGCTGGACCGATTTTGACGGGACTTTCACTGGAAGACAGCTGAAGATCTAAGGCGTAACATAGGCTACTTTAATTTTTGAAAAATCCATTAGCGCGCCCTCCACGCGCATGGGCGCGCCGTCGCGGGAGAACGGGATGACATTTATGTTTAAATATGTATTTTTTTACCTTTTTAAATGCGGGTGAAACCGCGGGGTTCAGCTAGTAAAAATTAAAACTGTTTTTCAGACACTATATTTAAAAAAATATATATGGCCTATGTCATTATGAAAATTGAGACGAATCCTCGTAAGTTAAAATCGTAGGGCGTGCCAAATAAATGTATGTCCATTTCTTTGGTATGCCCTACGAAAGAAAGAGACAGCAGGAAGTGGCATATAGGCGCATCGAGACGACTTCCAGTATGAAAAGCCTATTATACTAAACGTCAGTGACACTTTACTTGTTTTACGGATAGTAAGTTTTTATAAAATTTTAGGCACCAAGTAAGCATGCAGTTTAGGTAACGGTAAATATTTATTGCCACCCACGAATATATATTTCAAATTATTTTTAAATGGCAATGCTTACATTTATCATGTGAAGACAAATAATTACACTATATGAGTAATTTTGAAAGAATATTAATGGAAATCTACAAAAAGAGCGCAAAGTAATAACAGCCATGAAAAGAACACAAAAAGGAAAAGATAAGACAAAACGGGATAATTAATGAAACGAATCAGCGTCTACGTCTTGCAACACTTAATGGTGAAATCTTTGAATACTTGCAAGACATTGCTGTGACGTAACTCCCTCTGTCTATCGTAATTAGTTTTTTATGGTTTTAAATAGGGCCAATAGTGACAAGGCTAAAATGAGACACGACAAAAATTCGTTATAATATTTCTCAATTCGCATAAAAGAAATTTTATATGTCATTAAATAACATTTAATTCAATTTTAGTGTCATAAAATATAAATTTGTATATTTTTTTACGGTTTGAAATTAATTTTTAAGTTTTTGAAAATAAATTCATGACATTTTATGTCTTTGACATAATTCTAGAATAAATTGCTGTAGATTGCGAAAATTTGTTCGGAATTAAAAGCTATTGCATTAAAATTGTATAAATATTAAAAAAAAATTGTAAAGAATCTACTTTTTGATTTTGATTTTGAATAAATCATAGTATCAACTGTTTATACATTACTGTTACGGGATTTTATGGCAAAACCTATTTCTGACAAGAGTAGAAAATCGGATAATGAACGCACCGTATCGAAGTCACTCCGACGTCTTGCTATGTTAAATGGGGAAATCTTTGTATACTAGCAAGACACCCTCTGTCAACCCTAATTAGATTTTTTCTCTAAACGATGGTAACAAACATGCAACGTTGTAGCCTTAATGAAAACGCTCTTAAGTGCCAGTGTTTAACGTTTATTTGCCGTTATTTTCTTTTTACTGTCTGTCTTCCAAGAGAAAAAGAACGACGCCTAAAGATAGATCTTGATTTCTGTCGCAATTCGTTTATGATATAAACCAATACAATATTTTGATCTTCAAGAATTATTTACCTAATATCAATAGGTCCATAATTGAATATTTCGTACAGCCATCTTGTATTCCTTAATACTGAAATATAATCTTAGACTGTTGATACTAAAACGTAAATCTTTGTTTAGTACGTAACCCAACCAATATAAATTAGTTAGCTATTCCTCCAACAATTTCATCAGAGCCCAATAAAATCTAATTTACGTAAAATAGTAATAAAATGTTGCTTTATGTTGACAGACTTTTGGTGCTGGATTTCATAAATAACGCGATTATTTTAATACTGTAAGATAATACTCAGGTATACATAAGGTGTCAATACCTCGCCAGTCAAACTGTCTTCTCACGGGATGCGGTGAGTGGCAAAAAACGAGAGCCATTTCAGCGTACACCACAAAATAAGCAAATTTTTACCTTACAGTGCCATAAGGCCAAAGAGGCGACCTTTTAGCTTTTTAGGTTGGTTATTTTATTACATAAATGAATTTCACTCGACGAAACAAGTCCAAAAGTAAACATGACTCTTTCCGTCGACGGAACGCGGCGGTTCAAAGTCCATAAACGCCTCTCCCTAGTTAAAAGACCTTCAGTGTGTCCTCTGAGTAACGGCAGTTGTTTTTTTATTCAGTGGGTTTTGAGACCTCACTGAATCTACAATTGTTTGCTCCCGCACGCCTAGAAACAATAATACTGTTGCTTCAGTGTCTTTAAAGCATTTTTAATTAAGTAAGATTTGTTTTCCAAGACTTTTGGGGGTTTTATTTAAGCTTTTGACTCCTTGGACGTTTACTACGGAAAGTAGATTGGAATGTGTAGGCTTTAGTGTTATTTATGTGACATTAACGTTTGAGACTAGTTTTAATTTGGTGTTAAAATCGACGCGTTTTCCGTGCACCGCCTATCGCCTATCGCCCTTATTTCGCCTCAGGCCTAATGTCGCGGGCGACGAAATTTATCGCGCCGCTTGTAATTCCGCCCCGACAGTGCCACCCCGCGTCACCCTAGTCGACACACTTATAACGTTTTCTAATGAAATTGTCCACAAACTCCCGCCGCAACCCCCGGGCCGACGGATGAACCGAAAAAAGTACAGCTCGCGTTACTAATGGCTTCATTTATCACAGTCACTAACAGTGATACACCGCAACGACGTTTTATATTTAATTTGGCTCTCCGGAATAAATTACAGTAGTATCGAGCCTATAACGACAAAGGCCTACTGAGTTATCGACGCGGTCACCGCGTTCGGATGTAAGCTTCTGAATTAATTTGTGGCGGCTAAGTGATAAGTTGGCGATGCCACGCCGGGATCAGAACTTACAACCTTCGTGGAGAGTAAATAAGGCAAAGTTTCACAACAATATTTTACCTTCATCTCTTACCATTAATGCATATGCTATAACACTTGAAGATTTCTAAAAGAGTATACTAAATAAATTAAATAAACTTTAGCAATAACAATTTTTGAACATATTTATAATTGGGTCAATTTTTAATAGACTGGAATATCTTCCAATTCCATTTTCAAAATTAAAGCATTTATACTATAACTGTGATAAAATATTAATCAGCCTCGTAGTTTGCTTTGCCAAGCATTGCATACTAACAAAATAACGTAAAATAACTACGCGTTAAACCTCAACCAAAAGTTAGTTCAACAATAAAGATAACATGTACACATGAGTTAGAAATGTGCTAAATTGAAACAAAAAGCTACACCACCGCATTCATTTCAAAATGCATGCAAAATGGCCCCTAAATATTCTCAATGTGTATTCTTTTCGAAGTACATTCCTCGGACTGCTTTACCTTTCCGGTAAAGACGATATAGCACGACTTATCCTACAGGTTTACGGCGAAAGATAAACGTGTCCCGATGGGTACGAACCAACGTTCTGCATACGTTCGCTGGTAGGCTTACCTCGCAAATTATTTCTGCTCTCGGCAAAGCTTAGCTGGCTACTCTACGAGGAAAACCGGGTTCGCATGTTTGAACTAGTGATATAATTGGATTCGATTCGAATATGGAAAGCTTTGAAAGGATTGTATTTGCCGAAGCGCACATTTTAATCTAGCTCCATTATTACATTTTAATCCAGGTAGCTGAGGACTTGATCACACGGTTATACAAAGCTTTTTATCGAGTGTCGTAACAGAAATAGGAACTGTGCAACTGAAATCACCAGCAGATTCTAATTCCATTGTACAACTAAGCCAATATCATAACAATTAGGTTTGCATTACGTAATATAATTTCAGTTGTAATAATCGAAGAGATTGGTTAATAAAACGAAGCCTGACATAAAATAACCATTCTTGCGATTCTTAACGGGGATAATAACATAATGAAGAGCGTGTGTTGGTAAGGTTGCTTTTGGTTAGTGGTTACAGTAGGTACTCCACATCGCGTGAGATTAAAGTAAGCCCACATTTAAACAGTGAACCGCGTAATTTGGCAACTGAGCTGTGATTAGATAGTGCTTCAGCCTCGTTAGCGTAATGAGAATGGCTTTGTTAGCCTTTGCTCGCTGTACTAACACGATTTCACTTCCAGATTCCTTTTTTTGATTAGAACCGTCGCGTACTGTGAGCTAATAGAAGGGGTCGTGACGGCTCAGTGCGTATTCGAAATGATGTTTGTAGCCAGAATGCAGGAGCGTCGAATGTGGAATGAGTTAGCTTTGTGGAATAAACGGACGCGAGGGGAGACTTATTTGTAAGGTTACAATGAATACGACATTAAAATGCGTCGAAAATATTCGGAGGCAGAAATCATGCGCCGGAAATTAATAAAACACCGTGCCGTTTATTATTATTATTTGAAATAGTAAAAACAAACAACCCAGTATTTGATTAGTTATTTTTTAATCCCGGACGTTTAAATTAGGAATACCAAGACTAAGTTTCTTCCATATTCCCCTTCACACCAAAAACACAGCAGCTCTGTTGTTAAAAAGAAGTACATATTTTAAGTACATATTTAAGAAGTACGATTTTAATGCTATTATAGCTCATGAACGGTATATTACAATAACTTACAACCTTTATTATATCACGATAATATCTTACCATGAAATTAATATTTTCAGTGCAATCAAACATATTTTATTTCAAACATAGTAATTCTTCAAAATCTCTGTCAACCGCAAGAATAGTCTTATTTCTTATTAATGTAATATTTAAACCATTTTCGACAAAGCAACTATGAAACACGGCTACAAGTAGTTTAATTCCGTACCAAAATGCGAAGCAACGGAAAACAAAATCGGAGTTTTCGACGGAACTCGCAACTATCTGTAATGCAAAAATAGTTTAAGGAACATTCGTGGATCCTGCACCGTCGTTCTTAGACAAGTTCGTTTTGCAGTTTTCCAAGTTCCCCTCTGTTTGAAAGTACAAGACCTTAAGTCTTTCCAATATAACCTACTCGAGAATTTTAATGTAGGTAAGGTAAAACAAACTAGAATTGAATTTTATTACATGTTACAAATAACACGCCCAGTTGCGTGCTAATAGCATTATTCTTTATTACCCGTAGATGTTGTAGTAAGTGTCTAATTGATTCTAAAGAAGTAATACGTAGAGCTTGTATAGAAAATGCTAATTTTTATCATCATTTATCAGCAGGAGCACCCAAACCATGGCGATTAACTATGGGGCTATGAAGCCCTCTACTTCTCCTAATACGGGATATATATGTCTAATAGTGAATTTATAAGGGCTATTGGATAGATAGATGGAACAAATATTGCATTAAAGATGAGACGTTGATTATGACACTGAAAAAATGATAAAAGACAAGCGAGATGAGGTCACGTTTCAGACAAGAGTAAATTAGGAAAATATGTTGTGACAGGCAATTTGTTAGTCTTAGTGTAATAATTGCAATAACATGATTTCCAGGGCTTACCTGATATAAATATGTGTACCTACAATTTTTTATAATTGTAAATAAGTTACAATTTCAGACGTAAGAGTAAATTTGCTGTATTTATACTACATGAAAGCTAGAACCTAAAAATATAAATCGCTTATTCTAAAATGTAACAATTTATACTGACTTATCGGATAGAAAACAAATATTGGCAATGCAGCCAATCTCGGTTAGACAATTGTCTTGTAATTTATAAATAATGTGCGTAACAAGTCACCTTACGTAGAAGTTTCAATGCCTTGGCGAGGCTCACTATTTCGGAAGTAATGTAAATCGTCGGCGCAAGGCGAACTTCCCGAGATATCTCGCCAAAGGACAACTCGTTAATATATGCGCAATCCTGCAATGTTCTACGTATTGTCCTTAATGCACTGAGTTTGTCGGCTGTTTCTATTTACGCCGCAACTTGCTGATTTGTGAACATTTCAATCCGTTTCAGTCTGCAGTTCCGGAGCACTTTCATATTGCAATCAACTAAGTTCACCCCCGAATATTTTAATACACGAATTGTATACGTTAATACATGGATTTATTTGAATACCATTTTAATAACGACTACCTGCCTATAACATTTCATCACGCGAAGAATTAATTGAGCAAATAAATATCATTGGAGTTTTCGGTATGAAATATCTGAAATGCTTTTTTGTTGTATCATCACTCGTTACAATTTACAGATATGAATCTGTAAATTTTATAGTTTTAATTCTTTAATAGATTTTTAAGATCTGCGTAAGTGGATATATGATGGAATATGTTTAATAATACATAATCGTTGAGTTGATATAAGCGTAAAAAAATTGTAACAAGTAATACCAACTATTACATTCAAGGATAAAGGCTAGTTTAAAACATGCCCAAATAAATAATACATAGCTCTAAATTACGACACAAACATAAAAAATGGACCGTGAACAAATAAATGGTATGAACTAAATTCTTTCATCCAATTTTCTTTATATCTACACGTTTTGTAAAATTATTCCCTAGGCACACAGATAAATGAACACAGTGGCGCACGAAACAATAACACACCCCAATCCTTTGTAACAACACCTTTGTCTCAGCGCCGTTAAAATACAGACGCGGTTCCGGGGCTGGCCATTTCTTAGGGCCCTTTTCCCTTAGCTAATTTGAATTAATTTATCCCGCTCAACCCTGCCGACATGTAGTTTATTATGGTACTCTAAACGGAAGTAACGTAGAACCTCCGTGTTCCGAACCAACTAGGAACACATTAGAAATGATTAAATAACCACGTTATCCACCTTTCACCTCGCGTTCTTGACTCCTACACAAATATTCCCCCAGATTTTCTTTACACAACGCTGCAGTTCGGCTGAAGGATACTATTTGTATTTCATTATCAACAAAAGCTTTGTTGAAAAGATGACGCTGAGCGCAAATTCGCTACGGAGCACCCACCTACAGACCGCACTCCGCCGGCGCCCGGGCAAAGATATTTCACAGTCGTATTTACTCAGGCGTGCCTAAATTGTTTGCTTACATGTTTGACGCGCCGCACGCAACGCTCATTATGGCGAACGGGCTTTGTTCAGACTTAGAAAACATATTGTTACACTCGATAGAGCAGGATGTTCTTTATATGTTTTATTATCATTTCAGGTAAGTTACTGGAGCTCGGGAGGGTGTAAGCGCGGTTGGGTGAGAATTTCTCTTTGAACGTATTTACAGTTTATCGGCGATACGTTAGTCGGGAAAATTTAAACAGTTGTACTTTATTCTCGGAATAAAACATACGTTTAAATCTGTACTCAACAAGTTACTGCCAGTTTAGGGCGGGCGGGCGCCGCAAACGGGACAGTGGTACTATTTGCAGTGTAACGATACGAGCATTAGACATAGCACTTAGCAGCACTAAACATTCATTACGTTTCTTCCCGCGCGGGGCAGGTTGGCACACTTAATTGTTCATACAACAAGCCAGCCGGGAATTGGCTCTAAATGTTCCGTTGTCCGGGACGTGGTTACACCGCAAACGCGCTACGAGGTAATAGTCCGGAGCATTTTACTGTGCCGGCTACAATGAACCTCATTTTCTTTGTCTTAGAACTGATTTTGAATAGGCGAAGCTCACCACACTGAGGACGGAGAGGCTGTTGATGGAAAGCGCAATAGCAGGGTATTTACACCTGCGATTCTTCTTCATCTTCCCTAAATTGGCGCACCGTTTTGTCTAAAGTAATTATGCCACATAACGTATTAGTCCTCGGGGAGCGAACACATGTTAGAAACGCTTAATCACTTACTTTACATTTGAGTACGCAAAATCCGTTAATTTAATTTTGGTGTGGTATTTATGACGTTTATTTAATTTATTATCATATCAAAGTGTAGGCTTCATTTAGCAGGATTTGTGTGCGTGCGAATAAACGTTAATTATATAATCGTGTCGTTACTGTACGCTGGGGAAAAATTTTAACGATTCCATAACGTTTACTGTAAAATGAATCGCTGTTTTTGCTTGCGTTCGTGACTATTCTGATAAACATAACATCCATTTTTGTTAAATGACTCTACTAACAGTTGTAGCCGTTTAGCCAATACATTTGTATTTTTATATCAGTGTTGTTTTGTTTTATGGAATGGAAATTGTATTTTCTAAATATTTTTCTTTACACTACAATCTAGTGTTCTCTGCAAAATATCCGGTTGTGGTTTAAAAGTATGTCAGAGGTTCAATTTCAATACATTTGATACAATTTTATAATAGGATACATTTATGTCTCCGGTAATAACATTTTGTAACATTTTTATCTAGGTGGAATTTTCTTGGATGGAATATGATATTGATCATTTCCGAATCTCTATATGATCCGTCGTAAAACGCATTTGAGTGCGCGTCCTCTTGCCGCTTAAATGGCTTGAGTCCTCCTAACCATTGATATTTATGCTTTTTCGGGATTCATTCGAAGGGTGACTTGTTTTGAAACTCCCATCTGAAATGGCCGGATTCGGATTAATGTAACTAGTGTTGTAATTGGTTGAGAAGTTATTACTCTCCTGTTTCTTTTCTTGAAAAACATAAAGCAATTGTGCCAACGAGACTGATTTATTTTTATTCTGAGGAACATCTTACCGTCTTAAGTTAAAAACATCTTTTCGAGTTTCGCAGATCTCGATTATTTGTTGTAGAGTTCGGTGTTTTGTTTGTTTCATATTCCATGTCACCTTTCTTCGTCGACTTTATTTATTATTGCTTTAAGAACTTCTTAGTTATTAGTTTCGACACTTTAGTTGTTGTTGTAGAATTTCGAGCAGAACAAGTCTCCCGTGACGTCTCATTCGGAGATGTTATGTTTACAGGAAATTAAACAACTTTTAAATTCTTAAATGCATTTTCGTTTAATTCTGTCTACTTTTTGTTTTGAACTATTTTGCGATGTCCACGATTGTATGTATTATGCTCATGTTTTAATGTTTAGTATTAATAATACGCTTATACAGTTCTCTTCTTAGAATACCCTGCTAAAACATATGCCGACAAACTGCTCGTCCTTCTTTTATTCTCATCACCATTTAATATAGGAAAATTACAAGAATTGTGAGTTATATTGGCATTGGACATAACATACGTAAATAATAGTAAACACAGGCGCACAAGCGGGCATTTGTTTCGGCGCGTATTACGGGTTCTAAAAATATCCGGACCAGAAAATAAAGCACAAAAGCCATTTCATCTGACAGTGCCTTGTTTGAAATCATAACAAATAGCTTTCAGAAAACCGCATCCCGACCCGAACTGTCGTGGGAAGGGCGAACCCCTTTACACATTACAAATCTTTGCCGCGGGATCTCCAGTTAAGAGGCTGTCAATGAAATCTCTCCCTTCGCCGACTATTCGTTATATGTCTTAATGGATTACATGGAATAAAGTAGGCATCGACAAAACAAAAGGCCGCGCTCCCCGAAAATCTCTGACCACATAGTTTGTGGGCTAAAACAAAATTTATTACGTTTGACCTTAGTAATTCTTGTCCGAGGTTTTCTAACCCAAATGCGTATGGGTTTCAGCTTTGAAAGGCTCCGTTCGGCTCATTGCGGTTATACCCACGCAACTAAATATTTTATGAGTTACAAAATAGTTTAGGACAAGTATTTCGGTGTGCTACGCTAATCGCATTGATAAGTTTATTTATTTGGCAATATTGGCTTTCATTTGGTTATTTGTACGGGTGCGTAAGTAGGTATGCGTTGCTATCACAAAATCTATTTCATTGGCCCGTATCTCCAATTTCGAATAGCCGATATAATGACTACAAATAGTGATGGAGGTGATTGAAACACTGCAATGCAATTTGGAACACAAACAGATATCTGAACTATTTAACAGGGGTGGCGAAAGCGGATTGTACGAATGTCAGTCAGTTATGTTGTTATCCCTGAGGACTAATTTGGATCTCCTAATCTCTTACTGTCTTACCACATTTAGTAGCGGTTGCATTGCTGTTATAAGACATATAGGTGTGACGGTGGTGCCACTGGAGTTGAAC
>DWLZ01000141.1:0-13123 GCA_018251995.1 Urbanus velinus | reverse complement strand
TATGTTATATTCGTCATTGTTGGAGATTCGTCAACTGGTCAATGCTGTAACCCCTAACTTCTGGTTATATATCTAGAAACGTTACTTTCATAATTTCAGTATATTAGTCGCCGCCAATGTCACATCATGTAGAGTTCTTTGACCGTCAGCTAAGCGTCGTGCAGGGCTGGCGCGGCAAGCGATCCAATTAGACCTCGCACACGAGGCGTCTCCGCGCGTGTGCCGGCGAGGGCCAGAGCTGCCGTAATCGAATTACAATCAATTTGATACGGACATGCCGAGTCTTCTGCTATCGAATGATTCTCACTTCAATGTGGTATAAAGGCGACTATATAAAAATATATATGTTCAAAATTAAGAGATAATGTGATTACATGATAACAAGAACAAATGGTTTGCAAAGATTATTTATTGTCTGTCTAATAATTTTGAAAATGTTTGAATTGTAGTATTTAATTCAGTTGGTACAGTGTATATTATTTTCACAATTTTAACTCAGAGAACATGGAGGACATAGTAATGCAGGTATAGTAGGAAGACAGGGAATGACATGATCACTCCATGCTTTGCCGCCCTGATATCCTTAAGCATACAGCCCAGAAATACATATTAATAATAAGTGTTTCATTAAGATTTATTTGTTAAGAAGTATCCTAAATTATTTTTTGTTCTTCCATTGTCCACTGTATCATCGTACTGTAATGGTCTCATGGGGTTAACGACCTTCCACTTCCCATTAGGTGGGTATTTCTTATAAGCAAAAGTACATAATTGAATGGAGCTCATTAACTACAGCTTCCTCGTTGATCGGCTACTTAGCAGCTACTTTCTGAAACACTTCCCCGTATTAGCGGATGTAGTGAAGAGATCTTTCAGTGCATAAAGTAAAAGTAATATGTATGATGTACTTGATGTACTACATATGATATGAACTATACAAATATTCCACATGTTTACAAAATCATTTCCATTAAGCTATTCCTTTCCACTTTTTTAGAAATGAAATTGAAATTAATCATATTTAGCAGTTATCATAAAGGGCCGTTAAACTATTGCAGTCTAACGATCTCTAGATAACTGTTCCTATTTGACTGATCACCGAGAAGTTTGGCATATCTACATATTTATAGTTGTTTTTACATGGACGAGGTTTTTGAGATGTAGGCGTTACTTCATGTTTCTATAAAAGCTGTAATCCCTGGTGTTAATATAATTTTATGTTCAAAATTACGGGAAACAAGAACTTCTTGAGAAATAGAAGAAAAACGTGGAAAGGTAAAGACATGAGTCGAATTGACAAATTGCTCATAATATGCATGCTCGCCGCATTTCATGCGACTACCAGCCAATTATATTATTCTTAAACACATCATTTTTATGTGATAGCAGTACAAATTCTATTATTATCTCAAAATAGAACAGGCATCGAGAATTATTAATGCATGCCTGAAGTACAAACGTTGATGCCTCTAGGACTAAGAACAACTCATATAGAGTTTGCTTGAACACATTTCACGTAATGAATTACAAATAAACAAGGCCTTATTAAGTGTGGCACGTCTCGAATGGCAGGCCAAGGCACGCGGTGCGGTCGCCGAGTTCACAGCTCCTGGCCAGCGGCCGCCCGCGGCAGCGGCGACGGCGTGCATCACGTTACTTAACATAATATTAAGCACCTCACTTCCTCTTTCTTTTGTTATGTTTCACTATGTCATGGCCAGTATAACAATCTATCTATTTATAGATAAACATAACGGGAGTGCGGCATTGCATAAGAGGTTTGAACTGCGCAATTTGAGAAATGTTCTACGATTTTCAATGTCGACTGAATATTGCTATACACTTTTTCACGCTCAATTAGGGTCATTTGGTGGTTTGCACGCGTCCACGTAGCCTTTGAAGCTATTGAAGCGTTTATAAGTCAGGTGAGGTGTATTACGTTACAGTTTCTAATAATAAGACCTACATTAGCAGTGGCTTGAACTCTGGCCTAGCTTCCTTAACTCGCTTCTTCCTAATCATCATTTGTACGATGTACAATCGTCGTAATTACCATAATATGCTAAATGCCTTACAAACAGGAATTGTAATTGGAATTAGGCTGTCAATGGGCATTAATATCATAATTGTGTATGTATTAAATATTAAATTTCTGAAAAATCGCTTCAAGCCTAGAAGAGCAGAATGCAGAAAGGCGTCCATGATTCACCGTATTTTAGATCAACTTAAAACCGATTATGCTAATTATATTTATCGTGTGACTAACAGTAGTCAGCACTCGCAACAAACAACGGTGTGTGGATGTGGTCATCGATTCAGGTTGGTGTCACTCGGAGCAGCGCCGCCAGCACTTTCACGATTCTACGTTGATAAAAATGTATGCATGTTAAATGTTTTTGCTAATGTCTTGCCCCACTTTGCTGGAAGAATGTTTTTGCTAGTTTACTTACACTCCTGTCACCAAATTGCGGATGACAATGCTTTTTAACTCATCGTGCAATTCGCGCATTGCACAGATCAAATTTTTGACCATATAAATACATATGTTATGTCGTAATTATTACAAAAAATATCGATATCTTTTAAAAATAATGCAACGTATTAAGACCGCATGAAGCAGTTTCTCAACATATTCGTAAAATTCAGAATGCCGCATGTCATCGGTATAACGAATCGTATGTGATTTATTTATTGGGAACGCAGAAATCATCATTTACATTTATAGTCTGCCAAACAATCCTGCTCTACTAAATTGTCTACATGACTTCACACATCTGACCGAGGCTTTACAATAGAAACCAAGACGGCATACGGCCGCTACCGCTATCTCCTGCCTGGGCCGCTGTACATTGAACCTAGTTGCAGAGCAGTAAGGGCGTTGCGGCAGTGGTATTGTTGAGCACAGAACAATAGACAATTAGCCGGCGTCTTGTCGTGCACTCCGCTGTGGAGGCCTTACTGGGATTGTTGCAGCAATAGTGCCGATATCTATCTAGAGTCTACATTACCAGACTATGAACCGAGCGCTGATGAAATAAAAAAGATTCAATTGTTTATTTTGCATTTGCATCCCACAACTCAGGTTTGGTCGAAGAAATCAGTTTGGTTGGTGAACTCAGGTTTGCTTTAAGAATAAGAGCATTTCCTCCGTTTGTTATTTTTTGCCTTAAATTCGGAATATCAGTCTTTGTTCTTGTGAGAAGTTTTTAGAAGGGACAAAAAACAAACAAAGAACTAATTAGGTACGTATATTATGGTATATATCATTAAAACTATGAAAAAGGGACTGTCCACAAAAAAGATCAATTTAAATATATTTTTAGTTTTTGCGTATTCCGAGCCGCGGCGTTGTATGATGTAATGTGAACCCCGTTATATTCGAACGAAAGTAACGGCAACAAACAATAACAGCAGTTTCCATAACGTGAGAAATCTAAAAGAAATCTTTTAATAAATTTGATAATTAGATTACCATTTATACTGCAATAGCATAAATAACATACTCGTAGGTCTATTTTGATTTTTACTATTTTTTTCTTTTTTACTACACGTATTGTTTTGTTTTTCTACTGAACCTACTTCATGATGATTTTTAAGTTTAAAGTTGAAGAGTATAATACAAGGCAATAGTTTATTGATTTGTTTCAAATAATAAATTGGAAAAAATGTAATGTATTAAAGCAATTTCTACTTTTTACTTACGTGAGTGTGACGAAGCTAAACCCTAGAACAAAACTCTAAATTCTTTGACTTGAACGAAGAGGAAGGAAATCTATCTTAGATTTGTTTAAAACAAACATATTTGCATAATAACATACAGACATTCCAAGAAATATTTTAATACCCATAGGTACCTATTACCTGTACATTCAAGAATAAAGGTTTATCCTTAAAGTTGCACGTGTTCGACTAACAATAGAATTATGGAAAATGTGTCTATGTGTTTGGTTCGGCGGGTTGGTGGCGGGCCCTCGCAGTGAGCGGTGGTGACACATCGGCCGGCAATGCCAAACGCGCCAGGCGCAATCGCGGGCTTGCCGGCCGCCCGTACCTGCGCGTGAGACCCTGCCTACCTGATAATACCATTCATGAACGTCTAGTTGTAAACATTTCCCTAGACACATATACCTACCTACCTGCCATGTGGAGTATACTTTGTATAGAAAAGCCTAAACAATTTTTGTAGAAAAAAAAACCGGGGTTCGAAACATTTCATTTCCGTTTAGTCCAAACAAAAAAAAAAAAAATTCGACGTGAAAAAAAATTATTAGTAAGTAAGATTTAGGTAGAGATTATAAAATATCTAAAGTGATAGTACTCATAAATAATGATATTTACTGTTACAAAGAAGTAATAAATTAAGTTTACTGATGCGTCATATTTCTATATTTTCAACCTATAGGTACATTAACAATTTGAGAATACTCATGAAATGCCACGTGTTTAAGTGTACAAAAACAACATGCAGTAGAGGCTCTATTCTATCGTTGAATAATCAATCCGCCACAAAAGCAGAACAAGTTTTGTATATGTAGGAGCGTATATATCATGTATGTATGTTGTAGCGTATAGCGGTGACGTCACGCACGACGATAATATGAGTCACGCGCTCCTTCCGGAAACACGGGGACACCGCTCGGCCGCCGTGGCCTGCGAGGAGTGACTCAGGTGCGCCCAGGGGTCGCTTTCATTCAACTGGTTTCCGAGAACTTCAAACTTACTGTTTTCTTGCGAAACGGTAATCCCGTTTTACGACCTTTGCTCTACTTTCGGACAAACAAAAGCCTTGTATGTATAGTTGTATACATAGATTGTATAGCGATTTTGGACTCATTCTCTTTTATTTTCTGAATGTTTAGACTTTTTTGAAATATAATATCAAAAGCACATAATTTAAAATTTACATAAAATCAATGTAATTTAATTAATCAAAATACATTTATTATTTGACGTCAGTATATTTCGACGTCATAAACTAACTTTAATGTATTATCTCGAAGCGCCTTATGCACACAAGTAAGCAGACTTGGACGAGCAAAATGAGTAAATAATATACGACTGTTTATGCAGTATTTTGCTCGCTGCAATGTAAACGCTTCTTGAAAACATAATAAGTTGAATGGAGCTGTCCTAAATGTGCTGACCTACATGCGCCGCGGCATATGCGCTGATAAACGTATTACAGGTTTCCAATGATTATCAACTGTAGAAACGTTTGAGAGACGTTAGTCAAAAAGCGACAAGAAAACGAAACGTTCTGACCTCTACAAACAATGTTAATGCGCGACCTCGACGCGCCGAAATAAGTAAACGAGTGAAAAATAAGTGTCAGAGCCGATTAACGGCAATAGCGAGCAGCGGCCCGCGAGCTTCTGGGGCGATGAGCAGCGACGCCGCAACAATGGACGAGCGAAATGGTAACGAACGCTATCAGTCACGGGCGAAAGCCACTCCGTGCCCGTTACCAGTGTGAAACATGACGAGACACCAAATTTATGACTGAAGAATGCATCTGCTAAAAGTCAATGATATTCCGCAAATTGCCACAAATGGCAGACTGAAAATACGTGATTCTGCAGCTTTCTTCGTAAATGTAAACATAATCTATTCTCAATGTAACGGTAATGCGCTTACGGTAAGAGCTATAAAATATATATTAACATGTAATGACACAATGTCACAAATGGAGGTATAAAAACTACTATTCATCTAACAAAAACGAATTGACGGTCGCATAAACAAGTTGTTATGTGTCCCGAACGTGCAGGCAGACAACGGGGCATGAATACAAATGCTGGGAAAGAAAGCAAAGACAAGTTTTGCACCACTCAATATATCGTATTATCTTTACTCTCTATCTTGCGTCCTACAGAGTCGAAATGGAACCAGGAATCCACTGGAACATTCGTAATACTTTGTAAAATAGATAAACGAGTTTTCTAGGAATATGAATGACGTGAAGATGGTGTGAAGACGATGGTGCCGATCATCTGCGTGTTATATAACAGATATGAAAGACCTTGTGCTAGTTGTAAATGAAAAGCCTAAGAATGCAGTAGAGATTTAGAATAACAGTAGAACGAGGTATTCAGGCTGTGCGTGGCCACTCTGACGTCTCCGAGCCGACGAGCTCTCACGTTCCTCTGCCTACAACACCGATCCGCACTTAGTAATAAAACTGTTTTTGCGGCTGCCTTCAATTGTAATTTATTTATATTGCATTGTTTCAAGGAACAAAGACAATTTCGACGGTTAGCTTCATTCAGCGCGATGGCAACGACCGACGTAACAAGTAAACAATGATTTAATAAACATTTTCCAAATGAGAATGAAAATACACGGCGAGCTCTTCGGGCAACACGGAAGAGATAGCGTTCCTCGAGACCTCCAGCCCTATCGTGTAACTGTAAATCTATATCGCGTGTCGGGCGGCTGGCTCACTTATGCAGAAGTGATACGTAACCGTGGCCGTGTGCGCGGTGGAAACTGGCCGGCCAGCCCGACCCCGTGCGAGATACAGGAGAAGGACGGTTATTTAACCACAGCCGCCAAGCAACGGGGCTGCGGCTGGATACTGGTTCCGAGCTGGTCGTGGGTGACACCTAGTAATGATCCAGTCAAACGTCATGCCCGCTAGATTTATTCAATACAACATATTAATATGGGAGCCTATCCAGATTTTAAGTTAAGATTTCTTAGCTACATCCATACTATGTTGTTAAAATTTTACTCGTCAAAGTTGTATAAAAAATTGTATATATTTTACAAAGTCAATAATAAAGCACCCTAGGCGTTCCTCCATTAACATTTATACATATGTAATAGAAGTAAGTACTTCACAAACTCTTTAACCGACTTACAATCTATATCGTTGAAGGATTTGTAAGTGTAAAAATGGACGTAGATAGGTACTAGAAAATTCTCTCGTACTCAAAAAAACACTAAAAGCAAAAATTAAATAAAAGTATCAGTTGCATTGAGATGCTTAAGTACGTAAGTGCTGTTCTGAAGAAGGGCTTTCAAGAGGAACCTAAAAAAAAGGTTATGTAAACACATGTGGTGACACTTCATGTTTGGATAGTATAAGAATCTAAGGGTATCTTAAAAAAAAGATTTTTCGTAAAAGGACAAATAATATAACTAATCTATTATGAACCTTTGATATGAGGGGATGAATGTGTAACAAAACCGAATATTTTTAAGAGTGACGCGATAACAGAATTGTTATTGCAGAGACAATTGATATACATCAGCTACCTGTGCAGAAATGATCTCTCTGCTTTTACCGCGATTTCCTCGTAGCGGTCCCCACTGTCTCTGCGCCGGCCGTGGCAAACGATACGCTTTCCCACGCCGGATCAATTTGATTTAATTCAAACACTGGGAATTAATTTCGCCACATTACGAGCATTGCGCAACACGTGCCACTCCAACGTAACTTCGCGACGAGATATTAACGACATGCGTCACGTGACGTCACGCATGTTGCACTGGTGCATCGATCGATCATTCATTTTGATGGAGCACGCGATTTTACTTTTGCAATAAGTTGGTTAAGCATAACACAGGCATTTAACGACGTGGCTATTACGATATCACGGTGTGTAATAATAGCTTTTGTTCCCGATTAGTTCGCTTACCGAATACCTAATTCAAACATATTTCCAATGCAACGCAATGCAATGTTTTGATTTCATCTTGTAAACGCCATATTTTCTACATTGGTCTTGAATATTTTCTAGTAACCAAAGTCTCCGTTAATTATTCAATTCCATTTTCACATACTGAACTATATCTGGAAGATATAGGTAGATAGATTACACTTAAGCTTTTTTATCTCTTCGAAATATCTGGGTTCCCGTAAGATACAATTATTGCAGGTGGAATCTCGGGGACACCTATGAAGACACTATTTTTTCTAAACATTCTACACTCCCAGTCTATTACTTCTTACTCATAAACATTATTAGGGTTTTGAAAAATTATATTATGATGCAGGTAGGTAATAATTTTAAATGAGAAAAAATATTTGGGAAGAATAACTTAAGTATTTTCACACGGCCCGTCGGTACTTGAGGGGCTGCGGGGCTCCGCTAGCTGCGGGCTTATCGCTCCACGCAAAACACCGTTACAATGGTTAGATGAGGCAGGCACTTTGCCTCACGCTCCAAGTTGCTAGCGACTTTTATGTGGATTTTATAAAAAAAAAACCCTTTTTTGTCCGTAGCACTTAGTGATCAAAATGGCTCGTGTTAAGTTTATCGTCTTTCTCATATTTAATTATCTAAATATTTATAAGTATCCGTGAATAATCATGTAGGTAGTACTCATTATCTGAAAGAAATAACGAATAACTGTTGGTTGCATTTAAACTCGGTAAAACTTTAAATGTTCAGGTACCGTTGTAATCAAATTAGTTACAGTTAAAGTTAAATTTTAATAACAGAAAAGAACAAAAGTGCATAAACCCCTTGTTAGATGTTATTAAGTAAAATAAAAACTTTGGAAATTGATAACAAATATCACAACGTATGGGTACCATCAAAAACATATTTGATTTGGGAGCATGGACCAGGTACCTATTTCGGTGTTCTTAACTTAGAGTTTCTGATTTTTAAAAAATGGTATTCCAATATATGGAGAGTAAGTAAGGATATTGCATCAATTAGGAGGCGAGGTAGGTCGGGCGCCTGGCCCTCCTCGCGCGCTACGTCACGCGCCGCTGCCCGCCGCGCACCTGCCCGCGCGATCGATCGCCACCGCCCGCTCGTTGCACCCACTACCCACCCCAGCCTGGATGCAACGCATTCACCCGCACTGGCTGATATGTTGGTACTTTGTCTCGTGAAACTTCTAAATTAATTACAAATACACACTACAACCGCCGTCACGATCCCTGGCAACTGTGACTTATTTATTCGTGTATTGCTATACTGAATTTTCTGTTATTCAATCATAAATATACCAATTCAGCTGGAGCACAAACTACGAACTCTTTATGATTTATATTTTGATGAAAATATAATAGATTTTTACTGGGTCATATTGCCTTTTACGTATTCCGAAAAAAATACGATCCCTGCACCAATAAAATACCTGCGCGAGATTACATTAATATCCTCTTCCACCTACTCTAATTAAATTCAATTTAACGAGATGTGGCAAACATGACGAATGTTACCATGATAAGTATAATGAAAATAAACTTCATATTTATTAGTTAGGTTTTAATCGATATTCTGTATTTCTATCGTCAGCTATAACAATTACGCCGAAAGAAAGAGCGCCACAGGAAAGTTATAATGTACAAAAACAAAACGCGCTTTCCAATTGCGAACGACGGCGACGGCGGCTCTGGGAGCTTACTGAAGCAATGCCACAACGCTCGCCGACACAAAGAGAGATGATTTCTCTTGGGAATACTACTACAACGTGTGATTTATGCTTGCACTGACACATACTGCACATACATACATATGTACAAGTGTTTTCAAGAATCGAATCGGACAGATAGATATACATATTCCCCGTTTATTATGAACATCTTTGAGCACATACGAAATAATTATAAGATATTGCATAAAGTACATTGGCTAATTTATGAGATAAATACATATTATAAAATTAATTTATAAATTTACAGTGTACATTAAACAATATTAGCAACCGACTAATTTCATATAACTTTTAACTTAGCTTTAATATCAGATCAAATTAATTTATTCTTAAAAATAACTGTTGTTTCATAAACTATATGTATAATATAAATTGAACTGTTGATTTGTTGTGCAGTCTGTTGTATACAAAATTATTATATGGTAACTATTATTGCTTTAATCTGGTGTTTAGGATTGCCAGCAATATAAAAATCCTTTTTGTTTACTTTAAACTGGGACTTTAAAAGATTTTATAAACGAGTAATTAAATATACAAATGGAGTTTTTCTCGATAAATACGTAAGAAAAAGGATTTTCATTTCACTGGACGTTACATCGTATATTATTTAACATATCTGTTAAAATATCTAATAATAATATTTGTTAACAGCGCCATCTATCGAAATAAAACAATAACAAAATCTTACTTTCATAATCAAAATTAAAACGAACGCAAGAAGCTTAAACGATCTGCGCAAGCACTAAAACGTAACATTATATCGAATCTCTGTACAATAAAGAAAAAAAACTTAACTACTAAAATGTGCTGAAAATAATAAAAAAACTCAATATAAAGCCTCATCACATGTTAATATCAATGAGATCGCGAATAGACTGCATTCAGCACTGTCAACTGATCGTGGCTGTCACGTGGAAACTCCTAGGAGGTATATATAGAAAAGTGGTACAAACTTCATATACCAACATGATAAATTTAGTTGTATGTATATATTAAATTTTTATTGTTATGTAATTTGATTGTGGTACAAAAATGCTCTCTCTAAACATATTTAGTGGAAAATTCAACATACCATTTCAACATATAAAATAAAAACACATTCGTCAAAATATTAAAATCATTTAACTCTGCCGTAAAATCATTTAAACGCATCAATTTACCATGTTGCTATTATCATAATATAAGCAAGTTAGAAGGTAAATAGTTGACAGGTGCCATTTAGTATACATTTCCAAAAATAAGAGACCAAGCAATTTGGGACAACCATCGTTTGTATACTCGAAGAGCATCGGCAAATAAGTATAAACTTGTAGAAGATCAAAGTTATAGTGTTTTGTACTCCATATCAACGATAAGTAACGTCTGCTTAACAGATTTCCTAGCCAATATATTTCAAAGAAACAGGCCACGCTGACACGAGCAGCGGTGGACCAATCAAATGCATATATTCTAATTAAGGCCGAAAATCAAACTCTACGACAAAGATAACAATTATTCTACAAGTGAATAAAACTGATTTAAATTATTCTTAATTAACCAGCGTATGATGAAGTTTTTATTTTTATTTTAGTAATATGTCCTCTGGCCCCAGAATTAAAATTCGAAACAAGTAAGTCAAATACATAAAAATTTTATTAATAAAATCATTTACTGATAGTTCTGTAGAAATACTCAGATGTAATTATATTAATATAAATATAGTATACGGCAATGGTAAAAGTAATAGACAATGTTTTAACGCTCAATAGGCCATATTAACAGCAGCACGACATTTCAAACGACCGTATAAATATGCGAGATATTTAAAAAATACAAAATACTTTAAATAGATCAAAATAAATCCATTTATAAGAATACAACCTTTCATAGTCACTGTAATACTATATAGTCTTGTAAACATATTGTAATAAATAAATATTTTATCTTGCTATCTGACAACTTGGGAGAATAAGATTCTGTAATAAAGTTCGTCTGAACTAACTAGCCGCGACTTAGATATGGGCGCAATGAGGCAGGAAAAATCAGTTCAGTTCGCCGTTGATAACCGCCGACATAAGCATTACTTGCTCAGATATTGAAAACACACAGAAGGTACTATTCATTTTTCATTATAAATTTGAAATAAACGGTGAATATCTTCAGAAATATCTTTTAAAATAATCTACTTCCACGTCATCTAAAGCGCGTTCAACGAGTATCGCGTAGTTAATAAATATGTTTACAATGTGTCAGGTCACGTTCCATGCCTACTATTCAGATTGTTTTAATAAGTCATCGAATTGTAACTTGTTAAGAACAGTATTATATCAAATGTGAATTTTACGCATAATTTAGTAAAAGAAAACATTTTTACACGCTCATGTAAATAATAATTTCTTTATAATGTGATAAATTAACACTAACTCACGCGATTGTAAACATTTAGAAAATATAAAAAGTAGGCAAATATTAATTAATACCTTTGCTTCGTGGTTACTTAAAATTAGGTTTGAACTGGAGCGTAGATTTCGAATATATCTGTAGTTCGTAATGAAAAAAGTCGAAATAGTTTATAGCCATAGAGTTTCAAGAATATAGATATGAAGTTAGGATGCTAAACGATTCTTAGTCTTCTATTACAACCACAGAGCAGTAATAAAATAAATTAGACAGATATTATAAAGAAGTATAGATAGGAGGACGAAGTACTTTTAAACTGCAATAAAAATAGACATTCAAACACGTATAAAATATTTAGAATCGACACAGTGTGAATTAAACCGCGGTGCATGTGCTATCACTATGTTTATAGTGCTTAGAAAAAATCGCTAATAGCCCCGCTGTCTGTTAATAAATATGGGAAAGTCAGTGCCTTATTTAATTTTTGAATAATATATGAAGTAACAGACGATACTGCAGTGCTTCTGATATTAATTCACTTCCATCCATAGACTTAAATAAAAGTGTAAGTTTATTTGCCACATAATTGACAAGAAAATTAAATTTTAATTAAATAAGGCGCTGAAGCAGTCCTACACACAAGTCCAATAAAAATTGATGGTTTATTTTCAAATGTGCATAAATAGATTCAAAATCAACTACTTATTAATGAACCTTATACAAAACTACTAAATGTATCAAACATTAAAAAATCAAAATAAAGTACAATTCACATGTAACAAATGAATAGTGTCGTCAAAATCATTATTATCTTCTCGATCATAAAAACCACCATTATTAAATAACTCTGTCAACTACATCGCACAATACCATAACTGTATTAGGTTTTATGAACGGATAAAAGATAACAAATAAAACATGAGGAAACGGTTTTATGTGTGTTTAGTTCATTGACACGTCTGTGTCGATACGGTTACGGTCATTGTATGTCACTATGCAGTGGACAGAGTGCGTTAAATAAGTGAAAATGAACATAAAATAATGGCATTCACGAACAAAATGCATCTAGGCAAGCTCTACGAATGTATAGACAACCTATATTTGGCACTCCTCAACACAATTGACACGTAAAACTTGATTAACAATCACCTGTACTCGATGTTTTTGATTTCACCGTAATAATAGAAAAGGTACTGCTTGATTATCGCCACATATATCTACTGCTACCACGACTTTGTAAATTCGCTATATAAAATTCCCTATTAATATTAACTACAATAGTCTATGTAAAATTACTTTTACAGATTTACTTGAGTTAAATACTAAATTTTTTGCTTTAAATTAATCA
>DWLZ01000140.1:0-13132 GCA_018251995.1 Urbanus velinus | reverse complement strand
ATTTGTATCGCCACACAATTTCTATATTGTATACAAAATATACCTACAAATTAGTAGAGATAGCAGTATTCATATATAGCAGTTATTCCTTCTCATACGTAACATTCGTGATACTCGTAATAGCAACGAAAGGTTTATACGCCGTGCATTCGTGAGCTTAAGAACTGCATCAAGTTGAGCAGCTCACAAGATCCTCTTAAAGAAATCCTCTTATACGTATTTGTTAAGCGTTGTCCGCGGTACGTACAACACTTATTGTAGGGTACACAATTGTGAGGTAGAATTAAATCCTACCTCGTTTAAGTCCAGATGAAAATATAAAAGTTAGGTACTTATAATAAGTCGTCGAGTTTAATAGTCGGTAGGTTTGTAGTGGACATTTTAGACATTATCTTTAGCATAAGACTAATTGTCCTGGTGCTGGTCTCCAAATCTGAAGGTCTGAAACATACTTGTACACGCTGCTCCAATGCGGATTTGTAGTGAGAGTAGATTATAATTAAAATCATTTATCGTACAGACTTAAAGTTAATATTTAGAATACTAGTAACTATGTAAGTTATAATTAACAACATAATCGTGAACGATAAAATTAACGACGTGTTTTTTTTTAATTACATATATAATGTATTCTCTCATAACCTACTCGAGATACTGGAAGTCCTGGTATCGAAGATTCTATGGACACACCAATACGAGTAACCAAACACCCAGACCCACAACGGAACTCTTAAATAAATAAAAATCAATAAAATAAATCATAAAATTATATCAGATTTATAAAACCATAAAACAATTCATCATTTATATTTTCATCAGCACGGACTGAAACTGGAGCCTTGTGGACCTCTTTACCAGTTTCCAAGTGCCTGAAGACTTAACTTCAAAAACAATAAGTATTATTTCCTCGTACAAAAGGCTGATTTAAATTAAGCCGTGCCTTCACGTCTGGGAGGGAAGTAAGCTACTGAGCACGTTAGTTTGTATGCTAATTATGTTTACTGACGTATCCTGCAAGCTCCAGAGCAATACGGGTTTATTGGTACTTAATAAAATCTGCTCGAGTTGCGGCATATTACTACCCATTTGTATATATTTTTTTAGAATAATGTAGTAGAAAATGAGCATGCTGATGGTAAGTGGGTAGTGCCGCCCATGGACCCCTGTAATCAACCCCCAGATAAGACCACAATCCTATCTCAAGTCGGCCACAGCTGCGTTACTACCCCTGAGGACTAAGTTATATCGCCTCGGATAAGCATGTCTCCCTTACCACACACTTCAAACCAGAACACAGCAACAAACACTGCTGTTATGAGGCAAAAATAGGTGTGGCGTTGGTGTTGCCGGAGTCGAATATTTTTTTTATTGCATTAAAAATTGGTTAATTACAATTAATATAATAAATTTTGTTACATAATTGATGAGGCCACCTAGTAAGCATAAACTCATACTTGTAACAGGTGGCCCTACTCTTCCAAAAAAAAATAGGTATAACCGAGCGCCAAAAATGAACCACAAGGGTTTTACCGCCTTCAAAGTAGGAAACATCATCATCATCATCAACCCATTATTGTCCCACTGCTGGGCAAGGGTCTCCTCTCAGTGAGAAGGATTTTAGGCATTAGTCCGCCGCGCGGACCTAGAGCGAATTGGTATACAGGCAGAAACATGTAGAACCATAAATAGTTCTACAACCTTCATAGTAATATAATGTAAACATGATGATATAAAAGCATAGACTTCATAATATATACTCTATGATAGAGATACATAATGTAACCCGTAGTCCCAGCGAGACGGAGTTTAGTCATTTTTCATTACGTGACCAGATCAAGTTTGTCATCGGGGGCGGCGGCGATCTCTCTGCTAGCCTTTAGCCTGACCACTTTACCTTCAGCTCCTTGCTACACAATACTCCACCTTTGTACCAGGTAATAGGGAGGTTCACAGTTTGAATTGAGCGCTTATGATGTTACGGAACTAAGCAGGTACTTGAATAAAGCTTCCTAGATGAAGGTACCTATGCTATTCGAGATTTTGCCATAAATATGTTGAGCTGAAACAATAGTTTCATAATTAAAGTATTTTGATAGTATTTTTAAGTAATTCGAACAATTGATAGATTTACGAAGTTTTTTTTAATATTTTAAGGAACTAACGAGAACGTAAAGGTATAAAGCGCTGCCCCCGATTGACAATTATAAATTAATCCTAATGTAGGCGTGAAATTCAACTCAAGGTCTGCCACAAAAGTGTTACTTATAGACTTAGTTAGATGGACGTAGCGTAAGTGTCTACGTTTCCTTCCATTTTTCACTCATAACTACGATAATGTGCCGGTAGTCATGGTATGAATAATCGTAGAGACGTTTTTTACCAACTTATACTCTAATGCTAGCTTAATTTTGAAGCTAACCTATATACATTACTTTCGAGAAATATTATGATGATCGTATATTAGAATGAGTCGTTTTGAAAACTATAATACATGTTTTTATTAGGCACTATTCTACTGGACTCGTCACAACAAATCAAATGAGCCTAAACTTGAGGGACTTACTAGTAGCCACAGCAGAATTAAACCGTCCACCTTCGAGCTCCATCATCAGATCTACTCTAAGATACCAAATTATTGTATTGACATCTTCATTACATTTTTCAATTCGATACGGCAATTATAACTCGATTTATCTGAAAATTTTATTAAACTGTAAGATAGTTGATTTGTTACGAGTGTATGTGCAAAAAAACTTTTACTTGGTAGAAATAAAAAAACCTTACGTTCTCGTCTGCAATAACCGACGGACTATTCGACTACTCAACGTTGGTTCTAATGCACTCTACATTCTTACTCCCCCCTCTCCGCCCATTACCTGCGATAGGATACCCTATGAAAAAGCTGCTCATCTCTTAGAACAAAAACGGTTTAGATACGCTCATCAAAATCAGGCTTCTTTCACCTGTTAACATAGTGGAGGAGTAACAACACTTCAGTCAGAAAACATGTTTTTTTTTTCTGACCAGTAACGAGTAATAATTACACGAATGATTATTAAAAGTCAATGAACTTCTAGAAAAGAACATCAATTGAACGTTGTAAAGAGAAACCAAAAGCACACCACTGCACCTTACTCAACCCACAACCAAACGTATTCGTACTTTCTCGGCGTAATATTACATTTTGATTATTGGTGATACTTATTCGTAGATGGATAGTACAGCTTCAGACGAACGACTTAATTATATTGCTTGATCTTCGCGGGCGGGGGGTCGGGGGGCGTCTCATCTCAATCGCAAATCGGCCATCTTGCGCCCCCGGGATCGCCGCCCGCGTCCCCCCTCGTCCATTATACTTTTTAAGCTCCAATCTCGTTCATTTAAACGGTTGGCTTTAGATGGCAATCGCATTTTTCCACTGCAGGTCACGTCTCGACCCGTCCCCGGTAGGGCTTAAATCAACAAAAGAAAATAATAAGATTCGTTCAAATTAAAAGTGTAATGTCGCGAAAGTGCGCGGGGCGGCGGTAATCCCACCGCCGGTCTTCATTAGGCGGGCGGCGCCCAAAGCCTCGACGCTTAAAACATCGCCAAGAATTTTTCTTTATTCATAACGGGGATTAAGAGAAATGCAAATGAAGCGAGGCGTTCGCGTCTACTTAGCTGTGTCAACAGTGCTTCGTTCCGGAAGAAATTGGTATTCTTTCTAATTTAAAATTATAGCTCAACGATCCCTGCAATGTTTTGTAAAGAAAATAATGGCCATATTTTTTAGTTGTCGCAGGAACTTGAGAAGATCTAGAAGAAACCAAAGAAATACATCATGTAAAATGCCGTGCAAATACAAAATTTATAAGTAAGAATAAATTTCACTGTTCGACAACTAAAAACTATTTAGACAGTACGATCAATCACTCAATATCTAATTTTGTCTATTTAAAGCCTAATCTAACAGTAATAAAAATCTACCAACGAATACTTAAATTATAAGGTAATGCCTCAATACCTACTCGTAAAAAGCAGTAATAGCCGAGTATTAAACTTGGTCTCCCAATCGTGGGTCTAATGTTTCAACCCCATCACACACCTCTAATTTTAAGTTTTCTAAGTTTTTCAATCAGCACTTGACCAGCGCAGTAGACTATATCCCAAACCCTGAGAGACACGTCCCCAAGTGTGAGACTAATGTCTCATGTATGTATTTATGCATGTTAATGACGTTTCGTAGAAGTGAAGTCTACCTTACCACATACCCAGAATAATGTAGAAAGTAGCAATATCATAGTAAAGTAGTGTCTTATGATAAATAAGCTATGGTTATGTACATCGGGTTAACAATCATAACAAACGCTATCGATCGTTCGTTTCATTTATTTGTTCAACGAACCTTAACGTTTATGCTCGCAACTCTTTCGTAGACGACTGATACCAATAGTGATGTGCTCGTACCATTCTTGTTCTTGTTCACCATCTACCTGTAATAATGTTATTTTAAAATTACTACTATGTATTTTACTTAATAACAAATTTATAAGGTTTTTTGTGTAATAATAGTAAATAGTAATTACGTAAACTTTGTGTAATGTAATATGGACCACATATACTATATAGTACCTACCTATTACAAAACATTCAGCGCAACCACTTATGGATTCACCATTCACAACAAGCCACATTGGAGCAGCGTGAAGAACAACATTCTAGGTCTGTCCCAGTTTTAAGACTAGAGTAGTATTTCTCAACGGAACAAAAAAAGGTACAAAAAAATATCGTATTGTGTAACTAGAATTACTATGAGAATTTATATTTACCCTTAAATATAAACCCTACAACAGAATACATAAAAACAAATTAAATCCATTAATTGTCGATAACAAGCAACCCAGCACTAGGCGTTCAACTCAGCGAAGTGTATTTTTATTCGGAATTTATATCTACCAGCGAATCCTACATTATTGTCTCCGAGCATTTATTTTCTGATGGGCATTAAAACAAACCCCTTTTTCTGAGGCGATTTCATTTTAGCTGGGTTTAGAAATTTAAGGCCCGTCTTAAAGAGCTCTGGGACTAGGGTTGCCAGGTCGTCCAACCTAATAGCAGGACAGACCAGTTTGGCTGGACATTTGTGTAAAAGGCCGGACAGTCCGGACACCCTAATTTATTTTAGAGGACTTCGTGTCTTAATATTAATACCTTTAAAAATGTTGGTAATTACAGCGTTGATTGTTTAAGTTGAACTGCGAATGGTCAAATTTAATAAAATGTGATTGCTAATTTAATAAAATTTGACCACTGTAGTCCAACTTAAATAATCAAGGCTGTTAGGCTTATTAGCCTAACAAAAACCGGGCAAACCGGACGACGTTTAATTTAGCCGGACACACATTCGAAAAGCCTATGTCCGGCTTTATCCTGACGCCTGGCAACCCTATCTGGGCCGATATTGCGCTACTCAAATGGCGGGCAGAATAATTAATTTACTCCGTTATTATTCTGTTCTCTCATTCAGATAATATTGAGAATAACGAGATAAATGCTTCGAGTGTTTGTTTTATTGTTTAAGAACGTTTATAGAGCTCTTTTGCCTGCTTTGGTAAACGAAAGGTTACGGAAAATTCAAAATCGTTGTAGACAAACGTAAATACCTCCTTCTAAACCAAAAAGCCAAATATAAAAATATAAGCCAATTATAAACTATGGGATGTAACTATGGAAAGGCAATGCTTTTGAAAAAAAACAGTTTTTCAATTTAGGCAGGTGTTTATTTCAAAACACTTAAACTTACATAGCTTGCTTGTCTGAAGAAACCTTTTCGTCAATCAGTTTTATTCTCGGTTGTAAGTAAGAAACGGGAAATTTTATCTGAAAATCATATTTCCCAGGAACGTTCCCGAGCGGATGTGTTATTGTACAAAGACATACAGTATCATAACCATCTTGATGGAACGCAGTCTCAGGCCCAACTGAGTCGTAATGGAAATATGTAATAAGTGAAAATATAAGAAACACAAATCATAAGAAAATCGTATTAATAAAATAATAACAGTAATAGATAATATTTTACCTAAATGTAGGTATTTATGGAAGTAGCTAAGTCACCTACTACTTGTTCAGCTTTTATTGATTTCCGAGGATAATGGCGAAATAGGTAGGTTACTCTGAATTTGAACGAAACTTTGTAGGTACTTACTTATTGCTTACGTTACTGATTTTTTTATATGTACGAAGTAGCAAACGAGCATGCAGTCCACCTGATGGTAAGTGACACCTGCCGCCCATGGACATCTGTAATCAACCCCAGAGAAGATCAAGGTCCTACCTGAGGTCGACAACAGATGCGTTGCTACCCCTGAGGCAGTCCTGAGGGGTAGCGACGCAGGTCCAGCTCAGTAGCTGGAACGCCTCGGATAAGTATATCTCCCTAACCATACCCTTCAGACCAGAACACAGCAGTGCTTAACACTGCTGTTATAAGGCAGAAATTGGTGTGGCGGTGGTGCCGCCGGAGTCGAGCCACATAGAGTTCTACCACCTTCAAAAAGAATGTGTTAATGCGTGTAAATTATTTTCAATTATAAATATACACACGCCTTTTAATCAGAAGCCGTCGCCCCTGAATGTTCTTAGCGCAATCACGTGTTACATGCCCTGCGGTGTATCGTATTTGTTTTATTCATATTTTACGGTAACTTGCCTCTTCTGGTGAAGGAGCACGTACGATAATTATGAGCCCACAATTACCGATCAAAAGCTAGAGGCTAGAATAATCAAATTAAAGTTTCAACCTAGTAGTGCATCCCAATTTACATAATTTACGATAATAGTTTAAGTGGGTGTTTCATATGAAACGCGATATAAAATAAAGAAAACACAAAACGCACGCAAACAGTACGTTGAATAGCGCCGCAGATTTCAAAAGCGAGCTAAGATAGAGAGGACGACGTTCAGAAAGTGCTTACGCCTCGCAGGCGCCCAACACAAACGACGAAGGCTACTTGCCAACGCGTTGACAAACAGATTTTAAAGCACTTGGCTAAAGCTTAAGGATAGTAAGGCAGAAACGTTTTATGATCGGGGGTTTTCCCCGATCATAAAACGTTTCTGCCGTACTATCGCAAGCGAATTTTGTAAAAGATGCCGTCGAGTCGATGTAGGTAGATACACATATAAAGCCATGATGTCGTCCGACGGTGACATTTACGATCTTGCTCCGGTCGTTGACAAAAAAAGCTGTTCGATACCTAAATATCTAGTGAAGACTGCCGTTATGCTTAGGTTGTAAACTGTTATGAGAATTGTGTTTACAGAACATGTGGGCGTAAACAAAGTGAGCCAGTGTGGGCTCGGATTATTAGCTGGCAAATTGAAGAAATGCGATATCTAATTGAATGAGTTCATCGCAACACACCACCAGACACCGCACCGCATCTTGTTTGCATAACCTATATTAATCCCGTTACTTGTTTCGACTCTTATTATAAATATCTCCATCCGAGAACATTATGTAAAATGCATACGGTTATAATAAATTACACATACAAACAGCTGAAACCCTTAAAGTAGTGACTTTACGGTTATTTAACCCATGTGTACATACATATAAGGTTAAATGTGCGTAATAAATAAAACGAATCAGTTGTATAACATGCTCGTAAAACGATTAAACTAAGTACAGCCGAGATATACCATTTGCATTTCCAACTCCACACAACTGGTGCCAAAAAATACTATAATCTACTGTTACTGCATCTGCAAATGTATACAAATGTTTTATCGTAACTCGCGACAATACTTTGAGGAAATTAGACTTATGTAATTTTACCACAAATTGTTATTAAAGCGGCAGCGAATTATTATCTACTGATAAAAGAAAAAAATGTTTCCGATAACGGATTTTTTTTTATAAGTTTCTCGAGACGCGTTTGGAAAAATATTTAAAGTCTTAAAATAATTTGCCTATTAATATATTCTATAAATACAAAAACGTTGTTGGCCAGGTCACATTTTTCTCATGATAGAATTAACTATAGTAAATTTATGCATTACCAATATTACCTACTTCATAAAGGATACCTCTACAGAAAGGTAATCAAAAGAGTGTATTTTTTTCACTTATTACAAAAAGAAAACAAATGTACATAATAATTTATGCTTATTTACTGTTCAGATTACTTTGCGAGCTGTTTGAGAATTTATCGCCATTTACTACTGATACCTATAAACGTCTCATATTTCATAGACATACATAGACTTAGTACGAAGCCAGTTGCAATTGACACTTCAACAGTGTTATCCTATTAAGGCTCGATAATAATATTGTCGGTCGTCGACACTGAGTATCAATTCAATACAATGTTTCAAATATAAACAGAATTAAGCGAGTATGATCTGTCCTATATCTACTGGATCCCTACGCCCACACTTTGTTACCGCAAACAGATCAGTTCTTCTGGAAAGGGATCCATTCACCGATAAACTGACAAACTTGTGTACCCGGTTTATTGGTATTACAAAAAGCTTTCATTATATATGTACATTATCGAACGCGATATGCATGAAAACAATATTTATAGTATGTCAGCGGTTTCGATACAGTCTAATATGGACCAAAATCTTTATCAGCTACAGTCCGAATTTCCGTTATCTAACTGTAGACTGTGTTATGTAACACATTCGATATCGCGTTACAGGGTAAATGATCCGACCTTCGCACGCTTCGTTGGACTTTCCCGCAACACGACCGCTACCCACACAATCAATGTATCTATATTCATGCAACGAAGTTCAATTCTATCTTTTATTGCAATGTGACATGAACTTTTTACAGTGAAGAACCGGAGAACACGCGGCAAGGCCATTGTATTCATTTGAACAACTAACGTTTCCCGAGAGACTTTCCCAATTTTCTCTTCCCCGAATAGAAAAGAGTTAACAATTCACTCGCCGGGTGTTTTCTCTCCCAGCGAGCGAGGCGAAACACGTGTCCATGTTCTAAGAAACTGTGTGTTTAATTTTAAAAATGATGAGATTTAACGACGTACGAGAAGACATCTATGAATCTCCAACTAGATAAATTGTTATGGTTAATGATTGAGGACTTTACATAAACTATGTTGTCAGCACATAGTTATAAACGTCTTCACTTAAAATACGTCACACGTACGTTATATCCACTGATATCATTTACTTTACAAATATGTATTTGTACATTGTCATTAAAGAGTTGCAATTTTAATTTTTTCAGAATAATTCACGCGCCGCAATTGGCCAAAACATATGCATTAACACTTTCGATTTAACGTGAATAAGAAAGTGTTGGAGGTGTGACCTTTCATGACCACTCACGAAATGTGGTTAGCAGAATACTAAAAGCTGACGATGCGGTGCTAATTGCGCCATCGAAAATATATTTACTAACACTAGTCACGATTATGAAAGGTGAATGTGATCACATAAAAATTGTAGAAAGTAAAAACTATCGCCAGTACTTGTAGAAACACTTCATTCAGTAACACGATAACATATGATAAATGAATTTATATAACAGTATTTAAATATTATTATTCAATACTCAATAATATTATTACTAAGAGCCTCACGTAAAAGAGATAAAAACGTGAGCGGAAATCTAGTGACAAAATAAAACAGAGCGTTGACTTGCTGGCAACGAATGCTACGAGAATTAACGATGTCAATGAATCTATAACAGATGCAACATGCAATGTTTGAAATTGTCTATAAAACAAAAACGCGAAGAAAAGTTAAACCGCTGTAATGCAAGTTAGCTAGGATAGGACAGATAATGAATGAGAACAAGTCTTACTCGATGGAAATGCGATCTCTGCGTAAATAGTGCGCGGCAACACTAGCCAAGCGAACACGCAATAAAGATACAAAAGATAAATAAAGCGGTCGGCTTGAATGAGTGCCATCGATAAGATGAATCAATAAAGAATCCATTGATTCTATTACCGCCTGCCCTCCTCTACAGCCTTTTATTACACGTTCCATACTGAATACTTTAAGTGTTCTGCGTGATTCTGGCTTGCTCTACAACAAAAACAATATATCTTGTACTTCTTTCAGTCCATTTATTTTACCTAGTCTTTATTACACCGAGGGACCAAAATCCTTTAGTGATTTTAGAATCTTTTGAAGATACTATAGCTATGCAACGTTATAAAGTGGGTAAAATCACAAATGTTATTCTCAACATGAAAACTTTATGCTATGCGAATTTGACTTCAATATAAAGTAACCTTTTTTAGGTCGGTCACGCCGTGCCTAAGGCAATTCAATTAAGACACGTATTCTACACAATTGCGAAGGACCGCTTACATTATTCTGTATTTAGTATTTGTATTGTTCTTTTATACAGAGTGTTTTAAATATTATAAATATAAACTGTAAAAGTAGCATCAATTGCTTACAAACGATCATCATTATTACTCATTCAATAAACATGAAAGCAACCATCATTGAATTAAAATGCGTAGGACTTAGTCTTCCACCCAAGTCTAAATTCAAAGTTTTAAACAAAATTTACAATAAAAATAAACAAATCGTCGTCACAGTAAGCTTTGATGAATTGAAAATCACTGGAAATTTCCGAACCCTAGCAGACTTCGAGTATCACGTGGGGATTGTTACATCACGCGCGTCAAAGGTAGAAAGCACGTGGTTTCGATTAATGGCTAGAAGTGGCACGTTTATTCCCATGTGGCACCCTCCGCCTCTTTCACGGCTGACGTCGCTGGAGGTTAAAATCCCAAAAATATCTTAATTTATTGGCATGGCATAACATCGACATAAATCTGTGCTGTCGTAAAACGGATTATGTCCATTCTATAATCAGACGAATATTTAAAACACGAGTGGCCTGACGAAGACTTCTAGTCTAGACAAGTAGTTTATGGGGTTAAGCACTCAACAGTTTGTGCCGCCGGTATATCGGCTTCAGATGAAAACGTCGGCACATCATTAGCAGGTTATGACACTGATGGCAACGTAGATTATTTAGAAGTTCATTGCGAAGTGAAAGCACTTTGCGGTTTGTTTAAATGCTTTCAGGCTTTAAAAATTGTAAGCGGTGAAATTTTAAACCTTTCAAATAACTCTGTTTTATATTAAAATAACAAGGCGGTACAAATATAAAAGACGTTAAGTTTAAAAGTATGCTAGAATAAAATTGTGATAATTATGCATTTCTATTTTAAACAAATATTTTAAAAGTTGCTATAACCGAGTAATCCGCAAAGGCGAAACGATAAAACGGAGTCTATGCTGCGGAACGACAACGTGAAAGCTAGAGCTAGAGAACATCATAATAGTTGCGTTGATCTTATCCAGGGACGTCAAATCACCTACAACTCTACAGTTGCCGAGCGAGGATCGCGAACATCAATTGACGTGAACACGTCAATTGTTTACTCGTTTGGAGATGCGATCAGGGCTGGGGCAGGCGCCAGCATCGGATCGGAATCAATCGCGGCGCGAGAGCCGCGGAGCAACTTTCTCACCGCTCTCGTATCGACGGGCGCGACCGGTGTGGCTGCGTACGTATGGAAACGGAGTATGGTGCGAACGATGAGCGTTTCTAGATACGTTACGACCGTTTCAACCAGAAGCATTAAAATACTAATACCAACTTAGCTTTATATAATGCATAACTGCGTTGAAATATTGTTTGATATTAATATGATATTTATTTGCTGTTATTCCAACAAAGTTAATTACTTTGTCTAAAAATCGACATTTTTTCAATTAATCATTATTTAATAATGATTGATTCATCATTATTGCCATCAGTGACAACGCTGTCCTGCTTATCATTCATATAAGAACAAAAACAATTTATTGCATTGATAAAACCCTATGTAAGTATACGATCAATATGTTTATAAACAATTCAACACATTATAAAACTTTTAGTTTATCGACGTACAATATTGTAAAGGTTCGCCACATATCGCTGGAGAGCATCGTTCGCTCCACACTAAGCCAACGCAAGAACATCGAGAAACGCAACACTCGGCTTTCTCTTACAACTGGCAACAGCTTTATCTGTCCGCGCCCATAGAAACCGCCCGGTGAAAATTATGAAATCGCACCATCGACACTAATCCATCCGGTATATAACTTAATATTATGTAGATGATCCTTGAGAGTATGAACGATCTTTTAGCAATATTTTTAAACAGCCTAAATTATGAACACACTATGAATGTCAGAAGCTAGGCTGAAAAGCCACGCGGATAGATAAAACTGATATGCGAGACGGCAAATAAATGAATATAATTACGATAAATCATACAAATTATAGCAGTGATATCTCATAGGCTGTTTCTCGTATATTTACCACTAATAAAAAACAGCGCAATCAATCTTTCGAGTTATCGTGATGACATACATACTATCGAACACGAGACGTTTTTTTATTTGAATCATTTTAATGATTATCTTTAGTAAATACTTAAATTAAAAGTGATATAAAGCTTCTTTATTAAAGTGACCGCAATAATGTTTAGAATAGTAAATTTTATAAGTTGAATGAATAAGTAGATTACAAAAATAATAATGATTTAGGATGAACATGCAGAATTTTGGATTTACATACATTAATAATGATATTTTGCCACAATTGTTTTTGGTGTGTTTTTGCATAAATTCCTGCATTCAACACTACACAATTTAAAAACATACTACATGCCTACACTAGCAGTAAAAAATAAATATCTATTCATACTTCTCAATCCATAATTAAGTCGTCGCCGCCATTGTCAATATAAATAGGAAAGTGTGCGAGTTTATTAGAAACGAAATCGAAAACGTTCTTCTTCGTCGCTTCATTCATCACCAATGACTGGTAACCCATATGTATGACATCCATAATAAGGTAATTATTAATGCTATGTACGACCAATCATCTTGTCACTCGTATAATGAGCGCAGTGACAGGATATTGACTTCTGATTCTCTACGAGGTTTAGGCGCTCCGATTTCTAAGAAGTGGTCTATGTTTGTTACTTTTCATTCAATGTTTTTGTTTGGATATCATCTATACAAATAAGTAAAATTGAAGTGTCTGTTTGTGATTTCAAAATAACATTTTTTTACTCAATGCATATGAAAG
>DWLZ01000139.1:0-13165 GCA_018251995.1 Urbanus velinus | reverse complement strand
GCTCTCTAAAAAACAGCTTTTATCGCCAGCCTCCATCCTAAATTTTTGCTAACAACAAGTATTACATATCCAATTTAAATTTCAATGTGAAAGAAGAGATTTTCGCAATTTCGTACGTTTTTGTAAAATGTACTCATTTCTGTTATTAAACTTTGTTGTGAAAAATATTGAAACAGAGTATACGCATTTGACATCATTGCATTGCCAATCGTAAATGAATGGTCACGTTCTTTCCTTTTCTGGAGAGGCGCATTTTGATAATGTAGAAAGAGACGGATAGCGAGTAACCGTATCGACTACAAACCACATGGCGTATGCTCGCGTACTACGCAAGCTGACGGTGTGTCGACATTGGACGTTGGATCGGTTGCTGGCCCGAGGCTTCGTCCGAGCGCCCGCGAGCCCGCGACAGCCTCGTCACAGTACTCTCAGTCAGTCTCGCAATGGCGTTAGTAGGAGACGGTCGTGTGTTCGTTTAGTTTTACAACATCCCGAGCGGACACCGGCCCAAAATATTGGCCTGTCTATACGTGCTCGAATTACTCGGAACTTCTTCCTGTAATTCCGTACAAATAAAGCGAGATTCGCTACCACGGACAGTCAAATTTTGGTACGATATCCACTCAGGGCGAAACATTTCAAGGTTCGTACCATATTCGTAGGTACTTTATAATTTCCCCTTACTAAACAACCGCGTTACTAAATCGTCGATTGTCTCATAGTTTCGTTTCGAATTTTGTAAGACTCGTCGTCGTATGCAATAAATTCGCAAGCGCCGGTGTGTTCGAGTTTCTAATCGGATTGCATTTTCTTTTGCAGATCATGTTCATCTCATCATAGTTCCTCGTCGTTTTAAGTGTTTGTGTTAAGTGAACGTTAGTGAAATAGTGACAGTGACAGTGCGTGTGTAGTGATGGATCCCGGATCACCCTCGTTGTTGTGGCCGCTGCGCCTGAGCAAGCCGATGGCCGTGCCGTCGAGTGGAGAGAACAGCAAAGCGGAGGAGAGAGCCCAGTCGCCGGCGCTCGCGGAACGCCTGTCCGCGGCGCCGTCACCCTCGAGTCCCGCTCCTAGCAGCCCTGCTCCACCACAACACCAGTTTCAAGCTGCGTTAGTGGCGGAGAAGTACCTCCTGCTGGAGCAGGTGGAGGGCTCATCACTCTGTCGATGTGTGGACGTGCGCACGCAAGAGGAGTATGTCTGCAAAGTAAGTACCATTAGTCTATACTTACACTGTACTTGTAAAATTATAAAACAAAACCAGTTGGAACCGCGTTAGGCCCACACAATACGAAATTGGTAGCATAAACTGTATCTGGCCGTGCACTCGGCGTCTACCTACGTGTTGGATACATTGTTTATTTAGCACTCGTCCAAAGCTTACTGTACAAAATACATCAAATTCTCGATGCCTTGTTATCTTCAACTTCCACTTAGAATCTAAGTACAATCAAGTCATAATCATAAGTTAATAAACAAACTTTATTTCATCAGAAACTTTATAATTCAAATTTGGAATGTAATATTATTATTTTTATCCTATACTTCTGGCTGCCAATACTGTTTATATTTCATCAGTTGCCAGTGACAATAACAATACATGTGTCATTGTTAACCGCAGTAGGAACTCGAAATTCTAAAACGAATTAGTTAAAAAACTAGTTCTCCTTGCTCCCTTTTGGAGTAGGTGAATCACGCCCTCAGCAGGAAATACCCTAATACATAGTTCAAACAGCATCAACATTCGTTTACTTATGCCCGACTTAACGCTAGTAGGTACTAATAGACTGTGGTACACTTTTTAACTTATGTTTGGTAACCTCATCAGTATTGAAATACCATTTACTTAAAATGAAAAGACCGTAGGTTTTCTCTTCACTTTTAACACACTCGTACACCGGCAATTGGGAACACAAATTCATCTCAACCTTAAGTCATAACAACACTGCCTCTTTTATTTGTTGACCTTATAAAATAGGAAAAAGTCCATGCCCGCGTTATATTGCTTGAGGAACATAAAAAAATTGTTTTGTTAACAGGAAAAACTGTTTAATTAATTATTATCTGTGCGAATTTATTAGCCATTTACGAGCCATGCGTGATAAATATGAAGGCTGATGGATAGAATCAAAGTTGTTTTTTTTAAACAAAAATAAAGCGTGGATCACACTGGGATACAAACGTAACGTCGCGCGCCGTGCGTGTCGAAATTGTGCCGGGTTTCAAAAGCCAAGTTGCGTATTGTTTGATTGATACTCTGTGTAATCTCTTGTTTCCGACCTCTGCTCTAGATAGTAAAACGGTTTTCTGAAAATGAAATACTGTCTTCCTTGACCTACTTAGAAAACTTACAGGTAGACTTGAAAAAGTATTAGCGACATTTCATGCAAATACTTTAACTAGAGCGTACGACACCAGATATAGTTAAAAAAATCAGCTATTTATTTATGCAATCTAATATAATATAAATAAAAAATATTCGATAGAGTCATATTTCATACCTACCTATCTGATCATTTTGTTATAAATGTACCTTAAAGACGCTATATGTTTAAAGACGAGACATATAGTTAACTATTGCACTTGTATGTACCTATAAGCTTTTAAGCAGATATTGAGCTATAAATAGTATAAACGTCAATCGTAAAGATAAAATGTAATGTAGGTAAGAAATATCATGTAATTCCCTTTGTTGTTTCTTTATCGTATCCACGAGTATTATACTCATTTTAACAGTAGTCGTATTTCCCACAAAATGTGTTTTCCTACTATTTGTAAGTTCCCACTGTTGCCCTCCGTATTTAATTAAGGATAATTTAAACAGACGCAATATCTGGCAAATCTGAAAGGGTAGCTGAATCCCACGGGATCGGACCCCATAGTGATAAACAGTACTCAATAATATGCCCACATGTTGTGTCCCTTCTTGCAATTAAGCGATTGAAACTTCAAAGAGTTTTGGCTGCTTGTACTGACTTATCTTTGCCTTTTATACATTGCATCGGTAACTCCTAATCTAAAAAATTCTAAATTTAAAATTAGTTAATAATGGAACCTATTAAATGCTAATTGATATTCTCGCAATTTTTTCACTAACTCGCGTGCAATGCTCACAGCGTCTCTGTTCAACGTCGATGTCAAACTTTATATGTCATGGCCCCGCGCTGCTCGATCGCACTTGTAGGCCAACGAGCCATCGCCGTTTTTACAATGTCATGTATCTACTTTCGCAACCGAAAGGTAAATAATGATTATTCTTTAACGTTATATTACCTCATTTCAAGAACACACGACGGAAAACTAAAGTTCCGAGAGTTGCGTCACGCGATCATAAAATGTGGCGCATTAAAAATTACTCACATTTCGTGTAAACGTTCCTAATTCGCTTGTTTATGTATGTATACGTAGTTTATGTAGTCCCGTGCGGCTGCGCAGCCAGAAACCAGTTAGGAAACTCGTTATTTCAAACATCCTTTTCTATATGGTACACAGGCACTAATTTTAGGTAACACAGGATACATAGTTCCAGTGCTAACAAAGGCCCATACAAGTATTGTCAAGGCACAGAATAGGCACTTCCCTCGTGAGAACTTGGCAAGGTTAAATGTGGCAACGTTATCGTTGCTAAACGCAGAGTGTATTTACAACACCGCCTCTTGCCGACACGACTGCCACATTTGTATTACCTACCTTATATACGTCTGTGATACTGGCCAATTTATTCGTAACCTATTCGAATAACTTTATCATTTTAAATTTGGACCTTAAATTATTCGACCGGAATTGGTCGCATGCTAAGTAAATTAAAAATCGTAAACGTCACACGTTGTTGCCGTCGTGATGCCGCCGCACCGAAAATAGGCGTGACCTTCTCATTGACATTGTGAAATAGACGAGTTGATAACGCTCCGATCGTCGAATGTCACATCGAGGCTAGCGGGCCCCCTCCTATTCCCCCCACTAGCCAACTTAAACAACGCGTAATGGAGCAAGTGCTGCATGTTCATTGCTACTCGAACAAGACTATTTACGCGCGCGCGCGCAACATAAAGCGAAATGTGTTACAAAGATCACAAGTCTTGATAGCGACGTATCTTGTAACAATAGTTTGATTAATCCACGGACAATCTACCGTTGCTCCGTAAACGAGATTGTGGAATAGCTAACCGTGAGCGGCAACTTAAATTGTACATTTAATTAGAAATGTTCTTATTTGTAACCCCACGTCTTAGGTAAACTTTGTCTTTGGAATCTTTTAATGAATTCTTGATCCTTCGGCATACTAAGTGAGTTAGCTAATCCAAGTAAGGAATCAATTTGATCATGCTAATTTAAAGCTCTTTGGTTGTAACTTACAAATAAATTTTGTTATGTTGTCAGGTGTAACAGCTTTACTTAAATATTATCTGTAAAAAATGTTTGGTTAATGATACAGTCACGTCAACCAGGATTGGTTGTTTAATTTGGCTGTCACATGGTGCCGCCCAAGTACAAAAGTAGTAACAATTTTGCAATACTTCGCGATGAAATAAATATTGATAAGGATAAGTAGGTTAGCTGCCGTAAACCACTTTTGAATCCAAATATTATCATGCGCTACGGGCATTGCTAATTCTTATCGGGCCTTTTTCGCAAACACTTCTACAAATGGGTCGCGTTTATTTTTTGCGTGGCGCCCAACGTAAATTTGTATGTTAAACTGCGCGTCGATATGTCTACGGTGCCTACGCTAAAATAACTAGCAGGCTTTCTATAAATACGATATGATTCAAAAAGAAATGTACAGTCAATCCGACGCACACGACGCGATTCGTCATCCCCAGTCGGGAAATCGGATTTGGAATTTGCGTTCACAATGTCGTTGACATTTCGTGCGAGTTCGGAAATAAATGGTGACTGTAGTCGTTAGTCCAAAATAACCGTTCGTTTCTAGTGCTTCTCTTTATAAAACATAATCGCGGTGCACGATCGAAAGCCGTCGCTGGCTCGAAATTTAAATTCGTTTATTAGTTTTGTTGCAAAAGTTGCGTCTTACGACACGTGTAGGCATTCGTTTGATTACTAAACCCGCTGTCGTCACCCAGGAATTCCGTTTGATGCCAACTGGGCCCGATGCTTATTTGCGAGGGGTCAGCGCAACCCTATTCAGTAAATGTTTCAGCCTCGTTATTCACATTAGACTTAGCCCTTTTGAATCATGGCTCGCTTTGAAACAGAACCCCTTTGAATCTATTTAGCGTAGACTAAAACTTGTATCGACTGTCCCTTTGATTCGGAGTAGACTAGTTGTAGATACAAACGACGTTATACTATTAAATTTGATTCGCTACGCAAACCAGTATTTTTAAGATAAGGACTAAACTGGATTTTGTAATAATAAAACACAGGTTAGCGCAATCTAACGAGGCGCAGGTATAAAGAAAATTGCTCTTGCCGTATCTTGCTGCATTCATCTTGTATGCTGTGTACGAGAGCTCGAGCATTCATAAAGCGCTTAGAAGATGTTTACAGAAAACATCTTGTTGACTATTCAAAGTTGGCTCCGTGTTAGGAAAGCACTTTTAAAAGTGCAATTTAATTTATTAGCTACCTCCTTTCATGTTGGGTTTGCCTCTCTGACTTATTTATTTGTTTGTCTGTAGGTAGTATCAAGAGACTGCAGCAGTTTATTACAAGCGCACTACCGTCTCGACGGTCACCCGCACGTCAATCCCATCCACGAAGTGCTAGTCGGTGAGAAGAGGGTGTACCTAATCTTCCCTCGATCACACTCTGATCTCCACTCGTACGTGCGGGCGAGAAAACGGCTCAGAGAACACGAAGCTCGAAGGCTGTTCAGGCAAATGGCGGAAACGGTAGCAGCGTGTCACGAACAGGGCATCGTATTAAGGGACCTCAAGCTAAGAAAGTTCGTCTTCGCCGATCCACAAAGGTGAGTCCCCACAAAATTCAGCTTAAATCGTCTATATTTTGAAATATTAGCAGCTAACTATACGCGATGATTACTGGTAAATGTAAATAAGTACAGGTTAACTCTTACTCGCATCCATAATGTCATTGAATCGATTGCGTCGACAGTTGTAGATGGTTTCTTAACTTTATGTGCTGTGTTTTCGCAAGTTGATTTAATATAGAGAGAAACCTCGGCTTGTATAAGTTGCAATCGTTTGAAATACGACATTATCTCCTGTGAGTGCAGCCAGCCAGTCGGCCGCGGTTCCGATCGGCGTGTGCTAAATTTTACCAATGAAACAGCTGACGCAACGATCCCGTAGAGACGATATCTCCCGGCGTTAGCAACCGAATCGCTTCGGAAATCGAAATTACTTGTGCAATTTGCAACAGGCAGGCGACGAAAATGGCTAACGATATTTCTTAAATTACCAGTAAAGAAATAAATATAAATTAGAATTAAATAATAAAACAATAGTTAAACTATGACATGATAAAATGTACTTTCGGGTACTCCAATCAATCTAATCGATGACTTCCTTCAACTTTTTATGATAAGGACAAGAAGATCGATCGTCGTGAGAAAAGAAAGTTTGAAGACAAAAAACCCAGAAAGGAAGCGGAAACACTGTCTGTGTTTTAAGTAGTGCGTCATTTCCTCTGTAGTTCGATAGCGCCATGTATGACGATAAACAGTTATCGAGTAATTCATTATTACCATTTACGCGACAAGAAGATAAAATGTCCATTAGAGACATTGTTTTCCGGTGTCGGTTGCTTGCTTAACGTTTGAAGCTGATTACACGAAAATTACCCATTCACGTGTACCTACTACACAAGTACCTACTCGACAATATTTACATGTTAAAGCTAAGTTAAATAACAGTCGAACATAAACAGTAAGTGAAACACGAACTACAATAGGACAATTGTATGCACGAATGCCACGAAGCGTTACCCAATGTCTTTATTAATTATGACCACCAGCCGGTAGGAACCGGCGGATTTTCGAACTTTTGAAACGTTATCTGGCCTCCATTGTTGCGAATATCTCCGGCAATGCTAGCGGCTCAAGGCGAACGGTGTCATTGCTGCGTACACTCAGATACAATACTCCGCAATCGGGTCAAGGGACCGCGGCCGCACCGACACGCAATACACTACCTACCCCCATGCACCAGGGAACCTGTCCTTACCTATCAGGTGCTTCTGGCTACTACACAAAGGGAATATTTTATGCACCCTTTATAGACCGCATTCCATAGGGCTCAATAAAATTCCAACGCTCATCTGCCCGGTGTTACGACCCCCTTCATTGTTGATTTAATAAGATTCCTTTATTTGAATAATATAATGGTGTTAATCGAACAATTTGTAAAACACAATGAGTCTTTATTCGATAAGTCTACGATCTAATTAAATTAGTTAATGCAAATTCGGCAGCCCTCCCACGATCGGGGCAACAACCCATCTCGAGAGTTCTCCTTGACGTCCCCGCTGAGACAATGTTCATTACGCCTCCACAACCCACAGAAAGTGACCGAATGGTTTCTTTGACCTGACGGCGTCGATGTCCCTGGTGACATTACTCAGACGAGTTCGAAAACGCCTTTGACGTGACCGCTAACTCGATATCGACTGCATGCACCACCGAATAAATGGATATACGACCACCTCAGTCGGTACACGAAAGCGCATCTCTATTTACACAACAGTATTAACTGAGCCCGTTTTAGTGGACGGAACAGTGAAAAAAGGTAAAATTTAATACCCTTCAGCGAAGCATCATCAAAGCGAACGTTGTCAAAAGCGTCGTTTCGCGTTGCGGCACGGAAGCACCGCGAGCGGGCCTCAAATGTAAAAACTTTTGCCCTACCCTTTACGTAATATCAGACCTGCCACAGACGCGAGCACCTCGACTTGAGAAACCTTTTCCAACTTCTACCTCAAAGCAGGAATGTTTACATTTGGTTATTACACGGTAAATCTAAAGCTTAGTAAAACGAACTTAAACGCGTCGACAAGATACCATTTTTAAGCAATTATTTGAACTAAATTTCTTTTCTATTGTAAAAAGTGAGTCCGATAAATAATAATAAATGGTAGCCACAAAGTTTAAATGATAGTAGCTATTAATTTAATTAAACAGGATATTGCAGATGTTTCCAGTTTTATCACATGTCACTCGAAAAGCGGAAATGTTACTTTTTGTTTCATATTTAACGGACGGACCTTCATCTGTAGATCAGGTAGCCAGATGTAAGGACCGTCGTTTGACCCCAAAATCTAAGCCTCGCTAATAGACGACCATTCAACTTTCCCAGAGAGCATTCGCCAAGACATCAGATCTTCCGTATGGTCAATCAAAATTTACATATATCGCGGCAGCTGACCTCGTTTAACCCTAATAAATTCTAATGATTATGCACACCACATGCCGTAGCGGTCAAGTATTTTCTCCAGCTGTTCTTCGCAATCGTGAGAATGGTCGCAAGTCTGATCGTGGAAGGTGCAACACGAGCAAGTGCCCACCCCTAGTCCTCGGTTCTCACGTCTTTGATATAAAGCAACCCCCTTATTATAAATTCGAGTCATCCGGTGGGACGCCACGCTGCGATATCCCGCGCTCCGTCCGTCCCGTCTCAAAGGTAAACAAGAGCATTAATATTGATTCCGCGCTCTCTTTGCCGCTTTGAAGTGGATTTCCTTAACACTCGACCGTAGTTTTTCCCTTCCTTTGAGACTAAAACAAATTATTTTTCTTTATCAAGCCACGGCACTCCAGGCTCATCGTAAGATCGTTTGACATGATAATTACGGCAAAAATAACTTAATGCAGATTGCAGTGCTTTGTTTATCTGAATATTTCAATATGAAATTTACATCGAAATAGATTTTACTTTTTCTATCGTGGAACAAGAACGTTTTATATCTTAGTATTGAACTTAATAAAAAATAACGATTAACCGAGAAATCTAGGTTAAATTTCCGTTCGTGCATTTTATGAAATGTGAATTGTTAGAACAATCACCGTGCTTTATTACTTGCATATTTATAAATGTAATGGTGTATATGGACATGCATATTGAATCACATTAAAATAAATTAGTGGCGTTAATTAATCAAGAGTAATTTTAAGAAGTATATCCGGGCAAAGGCCTTGGAGGAGGAAATCGAGGTCGTTGGGAACCGATAACGCAGGTAGCATTCTCCTCGATCTCACAGATTAGACACCTGCGAGCAACGAAAATCCGATATCTAGAGCCAACTTCCTAAACGGTTTATTTGCGTCAATTCACCGGCAATTTATCGCACTCGCTCTGCGAAAAAAAACGGAAAGCCGGATGTTTGTCGTAAACTGCTTAAAGTTAAATGCTTTTGGAATTGTCCACTCACAGGAAATACCACGCGGAACTATATTCACGCGACGAAAGTCCATTGTAATCGTTCTCGCTTTAATTTTAATTTGGCAGGATTTCACAGCACAGAAAATTACATAAATCTCATAACGCACCAGACAGAATGGAGCCCGCTTTGTGCTCTCCGTAGATAGCACGAAGCCTTTGTAAACAATCTCAGGTATAAAATTGTCCTCAGCGCATTGTTCGCCCCATCCCGCCCACTCCACGCCAAAATAATAATACCCGGCGAAATGTTCCAGGTAACAAAACAAAACCCAAGTTTTTTGCGTAACACGGTGTTCAGAAGCCGGATCGGGTGATCGAATGCACCGCAAACAATGAAGCTGCTGCGATATGCCGGCGTTAATTTACACAACCCGATACTCCTATATGGCGTTGTCATGGTAATGTGTAGTATGAGTACTAAAATATCTAATTGTATCGCATGCGCCGGAAGATAAATGTTTTGGCGAAGTGGATTTCGTTCGGACTGGCCGGTGTCTAGTCGCGAAAGTATATTTGCACGTCTGCGGCGCTAACGGGATATTTATGGCCACGGCTGCGCTGGCGCTCAGCAGCGGATGTGCCAAATTGGTCCGCGATAGACCCGGCAGACGCCGTCGCGTCGCATACCGGCCCGGCCACCGGCTGACACTACGTTTCCTTCCATGCGAGAGACTCATTTAGAGTCGATTTAAATTCGGATTCCACTAACACGCGATCGCTTCTACCTGGAGTGATTTCGGGGAGACGCATGCAACCGCTCGACGTGTTCGCCGATCGGGCGCAGATCGGTGGCCGTACCGACGCCTACATCGACTATTTTGAAAACATTTTGAAACGCGGTTGCCAAAGGCTGGTGGTGCAAGACCCCGCCACGTTACAGCGACGCATTTGCATAATACCGGGCGCTCGGTAATCCACCCGTACGTCTCAGTTTCGACAGTTGTATAACTTCGGTGAACCGTGAGAGTCATCGCTGGCGTTGCATAATGGACCCTCGGCTGCCCGTCCACCTAGAAGCGGGAGCTGCGCAGTTTAGTTTGGCACGCGGCACCGCTCCGCGACTGAGTGTGATTGCGCATCGTATCAGAATATACGGCGTGATTCAGGCGTGCCGGAATTCCGCTAGCTATGCTGCTCGTTTTGGGGCGTTTGTTTGCGACCTCGCACTCGCGCGGCTGCTGAGGTCGCGGCAACTGTGCCAATGTCGCGCTGCCGATGCCGACGCGGCGCCGCGGCCGCCTCCTCGCTCGTGCGGAACAACTGGACTCGTTTAAAAATAATAATTCGCTTTTCAGTTATGTTACATTACACTGGTCATTATAGTTCTCCTTGTAACATTAACGTGTTCAGGGATGCCTACGCATCTTCACCGATACGTAAATAAGTACGACGGACGAGAGCGCACTGGGTATTCGTCACAACTATAAATAAAGCATGTTCGCACCTTTTTTGGTGGTACGAAAACACCGGACGTTGCTACCGGACGTGGATGCTAGTACATTGCTCTCTTACGAATAATACTTCTACAACATTGTTATTCTGGGAAACGAATTACCGGACATCGTCGCCGTCCATACAAAAGAAAATCGGATTGTCTGTTGAATCCCAAGTAATGTTTACGTGCAGCTTGACATCTGCGGCACAACAGGTTCATTGTTAGCTCGGAAGATCGGAGTTCCGGTGGCCATTGACTCGCCGAACGCTGCTCCTATTTTGACAAGCTTCCTGTCGCTTAATACAATTTCTCAATGCTCTTGGATTTAGCTGTCGGGTCCACAGCTGAGAAAACGCACGACTAGCTATTAAATCGATCGAGTTGCGTAAAACAAAGGTCTGCGAAACCTTGTGCAAGCGGCGCGCCCGCGCTGCGCCGACATATCTGCGGATTTGCGTAACCGCGCACTTATCCGCCGATACGACGCCCGTGTGTTGTGACACGCTCCGCTTGCCTTCATCTGTAATACTTGCATTCATTCAAAATGTGCCTAGTGCGAGCTCTAAACGGTTGCCCAATAAACAGCTCAAATGGCGAGCAACACTGAATGATTATTTCCTAACAAATCCCGGCTGTGAACTAGAAATCGATATGATACTGTTTCATTATTTCATGAATAGTATAAATCGGAGCATTATTACCCTTTATTGTGTACTTTACGACATCTTGCGTAAAATTGAGTATTATTCACAGTGAATTCTAAGTTACAATTCCCGCAAATGTTAATCAGTCGCGCCCCCAGCTATGGGCAGCGGTCCGGTGTTGCTGTCACGTCATGATATCACCGAGTGAGTCATCGCGGTCGTGACTGGAGACGGTGAGCGTCGGATGAACTGGCTTAACCTCTCTTCGAGGTCTGCAACATGCTCGTTAAATATACGTACACCTCAGAGTATAAATCCTAGTATTTACTATCGAGATAGAAACGAGTTCCGAATTGAGTATTTTTTGCTACTGAGATTACGCTCTTAAGTAGTTTTAGTATTATTATTTGATAGCGCAACGCAGTGAAATACAAAACGCTCATAGCAACGAAGCTTATGGCTTCGGGAATCGGTCGTCAAACTTTCCAGTCGCTGAGCGCACGCGACCTTATCCCAGCAAGGATAAAGCGCATTCAAGACCCTTGCAAAAAACGCGCACGTGCCGCCAATTAGGGGACGAGACGCTCTGCGCCCTCGGCTGTCTCACAAGAGCGCTCGCGAGGAACGAAGGTGGCACCGCTGACCGCCAAGACACGCGCCCGCCATTTCTAAGCAGTCTCGTTTTACGCCGTTCCATGCCGTTCCATACGACTTGGGATTACATTTTACAGAACATAACTCCGCTTTAAGTGACAGATTTTATTGTTCTCTCGTTTTTTTGTTTGAAACCTACTCTGCTGTGCCGCTTACGACGTTTCGATCCAGCCGCTCGCTGCATATCCGCGACGCGAAGGTCGCTGACCGCCGAAACTCATCCAGCGTAACCAAAACATAAAGCTTTGTTCTAATGAACAGATAGGGGCGGCCACAATTTTAATGCAGGCAATAATAATTCGAAAGCAATTAAGCCCACGATCGATAACTATTTGAAGCTCAGTTCAGTCATGTTCAGTCGCTACTATAATAGACAGGTCCGCGTGATTGTTGTTAGTAACAACATGTAACAAGTTTAGTTCGTAATACATTTTCCCGTAATACAAACATGAGTTCCACGCCATCGTTATCGCCTTCCACAATGAGTCTGTTGAACTCGGCTGCCAGCTCATTTGAAATGAATTATCCAGGAATGTGCCACGGTGTTACGCAGAGCTCGTTTTTTCCTTTACAATACCGTTCCACTCGAGAAATTCGAGGCCGGAGAGTCCTGTAGCGAGTGTTAAAAAATCTGGGCTGAGACACAATATGACAATGAAGTCTGATTCATTGTATGACGGGCAATGAATGCCATGATGGATGCCATGCAGTGCGTCATTGCACTCGATGACGTCATCGAGAGGGAATTAAAAATCGGAGGGCGACAATAGGAGGGTTCGGGATGAATCATTTAAGCTCCTATCCGGTCACTACCCTCGCTGGGTTCGTAGTAGGCTATTTATAACGAACCCCAAGGTATCAAAAATACTTTCTTACTATAGAGCCCCATTCCAAAATATACCTCCATTAATAAACCTCGCATTTACGCGTGAATGCTTACAAACACCGCAGTATTATACTCTTTGATGTCATGATTTAATTTAGGCATATGATATTATAAAAAAATGTATGAGTCAAGCTTAGCTTTAGAGTTCTATTTTTATAAATCGTGTTATGAATTTATCGTTTTTTTT
>DWLZ01000138.1:0-13196 GCA_018251995.1 Urbanus velinus | reverse complement strand
CGCGGCGGCGGCGGCGCTGCGCGGCGAGCTGCGCCAGCTGCGCGCGCGCGCCGACCACCTCGCCACCAGCGCGGACCTCTTCGAGGTTAGCTGAACCACTTGTTTACGACTGATATTTGAATTTGAATTTAGAAACAGAACGATTGTGTTGTATCCACAGACATGTCTGTGGTTGTATCCATTTCGACAATAGATGTCTGAATACCACTTGTTTTACGGCTTACATTTTTTTAACCGACTTCAAAAAAGGAGGACAATTCGACTGTATTTTTTTTTAAATTTAACGATAAAGTAGAAAGGGCATGTGATGGAAAGTAACCACCGTCGTGGACAGGTAACGCCAGAGGAGTCGCCAAAGCATTGTTGGCTTGGTAAAAGAGCTCTTTTTGCACCTTTCTTGAAGAGCCCTATGTCATCTCTTTGACAAGTTGCCTTGTTTGGCCCTCCAACAAGAGGCGGAAAAACATGCATATTGCAACTGTCTCCCCAACTAGCAAAGGTTGACCGTCATTGTCGCAAACTTCTCTCAATTTTTAACGAGGCGAAATAATTCGAGTCTCCTTTTATTTATTTAAGCCTACATTAATTGCCTTTGATCAACAAAGGCAAAGTACCTGTATATGCTAATATTACCTTATTTAAAATAAATCAAGATATTTGTGTAGGAGACAAAATAATAAGTAATTACTTAAAATCCGTTAATCTTATCATCATAAGAGCATGATGAGTATAAAAAACTATCAATCAACTTAAATAACTTTTCGTTTATTTGTAGAAAGAAATCACCAAAAAAGTTGCGGATGTCCTAGCGAAGACGCCACTAATCATCCAACCACGGCGGGAGCTGCCGCGTCTCGCGCCGCTGCGGAACCCCGCGCCCCTCGTGGACCTGTCCGGCCCTCAGGAGACCCCGCCTGGACAACAAAGCGACCAACCCACACAGAAGAGTGAACCACTCCTGGAACAGAGTGACGCGTTGCCAGTGCAGGGTGACGCGCTGCCGCCGCAGGGTGACTCACTAACGAAGCAGGGTGACGCGCTGCTACCGCAGGGTGAAGCGCTTCTACCGCAGGATGATACTCTCCTCAAACAGGATGGTCTGTCTACTGTGCAAGTACCGCAGGAAAATCCAGAGGTACGTCAGAGCGATGTTATAACAAAATCCGAATAATTAAAAAATAAAACAGAATATGTGCTAATAATAGTATAAATTCATAATTAAATATATTTCGCGTCAGAAGGAGCCCAGATGGCTTGACAAATTTTAACATAATATATGATATGAGATGTTGTTGTATTCGTCTCAATTGTTGTAGTGATATAGGCTATACAATTTGCAAGTATGGTGTCTGAAAACGGATATTTATGAGTTATAAGCAGGGTTTTTTGTTTTTAAGACAACCTATTAATATCAAGTCATTCAGTACATAATTAGATATTAACATAACAGTGACAAAAAAATTAATCTGAACTATTGTCAGCTACTTAATAAATTATTGGTTTATCATATTCTTCATATTAAGTTATGGTAGTGCTACACATATGAGACTTAAACGGTTCTGCTTTTTTTAAAATTCATTTTAAAATATTATTTGCTTTTGTGACAGGTCCAAATCATCCCAGACATCGAACCAGACAAATCGGAATCCATCATGGTCTCATTCGAGCAGAAAGAATCTGAAGAACAAAAGGATGTGTATCATTTCGACACACCGAAACTGTCGCCGTCCAAGTCACCTCTGCTGGACCAGCCGTGGGGGATCAAGCAGACCAGCTCGTTGGAGCTTCTCACACCCTCTCCGCTGGGATTTGCGCCATTCGATAGATCAATAGACGAACTACTGACTCCAGATGAGTTTGTCACGGATCATCTCGCGCCTGGTTTAAGCAATATCAACTACGACATCGATCTATCAGACTTCAGCGGCGACAACAGCTTGGCGGAGGACGCTCCTAAGTCGGAAGCGAAAGACCCATTCAGTCCCGACGGACTGAAAAAGGGAGGATTCGATCCGTTCGCGCCGCAGCCGTCCACAGCAGCTTACAGAGATATGGAGAAGTATGATGAATTCAGCCTGGTCGATTCCAAAACGAACGCTAGTTCCGACCCTTTTGAAGTAATACACCGGTCAGATGATCCCTTTACCGCTGTTATGGGGAAGTTTGGGGATTTCACCCTGGTGGATAAGAAAACGAATCTCAGTTCTGCTACGTTTGAAGCAGGACAACAGTCAGATGACCCCTTCAGTCCAGAAATCAAGGAACAAAGGGATCCTTTTAGCCCAGTCCATAAGGAATCAACATCAATCTTAGATGACAGTGGTTCACCAACGTCCGGCTGTCTTCTGCCCTCGCCACTGCAGCCACAGACTAGCAAATCTTCTTAATTACGAACTTGTAGACTGTAGTTATCAAGTCTTCTAGCCAAATTACTTTACCCGGTGCTATTGATTTGCTAGATCCTTTTGTGTTATATTCATTATATTCATTCAATGCAACAGTGATTACTTTATTTTATGGCAGTTCAGAATTTGTTATAGCTGAATGTCAGGATTTAGGTTTCTGTTTTATTGTGAATGTATTCTTCAATATTAGGGCGCCCTAGAATAGGTAAAATAGTGTCTGACCGAAGGTCTAACTCTGCCCGAAGCAGATTGTTCGACAATCACGGCACCTTCGGCCGAAGCCGAAGGTTTGAAAACTAAGAAACTCAGGTTCAGATTGGCTATAAGTAATATTATAACTAATATGAAAAATGTAAAAAATATTTTTTATTTTAATTTTATATAATTAACCTCTAGAGCTGATTAAAATTACTATGCAATATGTCAAAAATTATAACATTATGAAATAATTAAATTTTTGACACAACTGGCTGCATAAGCTCATAATGTACTGTGTGTGAGCCTTTTGAGCTTCAACCCTATCCCTGTCCCTGTCACAATCTCCCAGATTTAATTTATTATTTATTTGCGACAGTTTGTTCAATTTCAGTGCTTTTTAGAAAGCTTTGGCTTCGGCCAAAAGTTCGGCAGGTATCACTGAAGATGCGATTTTTGGCCAAGACAAAGCCAGAGTTTCGATCGTACAAAAGTTAGAACCCAACCTGACTGTGTACCAGACCAAAATATATTTTTTTTATCTGAGGGTCATGTCATATTATCTTCTTTTTCTGTAGCGGGCCTAGAATCCACAAATCATCTTAGTGGACACTAATGTTAATTATGGACGAATTTATCTCATTAACTAGCTGTACTCGCCCATTGCTTTGCCCGCTTGGAATTTTTATAAGGCCATGTAACCTCATCAATGGTATTACATTTCAGTCTATATGCATAAGACCGTGATGTACTTATAACCTAAACCTTCCTCAAGAATTGTAATCTTCTAGTAAAACCATACAAAAATCAGACAACAAAATCAACGGACAGCTTTTGGGGACTTTGTTATTTAATATGTAAAGATTTTTATCAATTTTCATTAATAGCTTATGTAAAATTGCAGCTATATAGGTATAATTAAATGTATAAAATATGACTTCATATAATCTGGTAGCTATGATAATAAGGCATTGGTGACCTGAGTTAGGTTTGGACTTAATTTAGGTAGGAGTAACCTAGGAGTTTTATTTGAAGCATAATAATAGCATACAAATGCCCAACCTTTAATAATTCACAAATAGCTGCTGTGAATCATGGGGAACATGGAAAGGTGTCAGAGTTTATGATGTCAAACCTTATCTTTGGTAAAAATATTTACCAATTTATTATATAACTTAAATATATGTACTGCATTCTTTGTTGTTTGTATGCTTGTATTTATAAATTTACTAATTTCTACAGTAAAATTATTTTTTCAATCAAGAAAATTATGACTTGCCCATACCACAGACCTTTCACAACTGACTAAAATGTATCAACACTAGTATCCGACCAAAGCTTCGGCTTCGGCCTCCTTCAGCCAAAAATTCCACCTTCGGAAAAATCTTCGGCTTCGCTTTTGGCCGAAGCCGACGGTTTCTAGCAAGCACCGAAATTGAACTAACGGTTGCGGTCGACTTCGGTCGAAGCTTCTGGTTATAGCCGAACAAGCAGCTTCGGCTTCGGCCAAATTCAAACCTTCGGTCGGACACCAATTCCATGTCCCAACACATTCCCATTTCTTAGTCTATTAGATACATGAAAAATGTCTACTTAGGAGTCAATGATAACAATGTACCTATGAATGTGTTTATACTTCCAAAGCTGTTGAATAATATAACTATATAACTTATCTTATTGTCAAGTGATAATAGTAATTAATTTTATTTGGTAATTTTAAGTTTGATAGTCTTACATTTTATCATTATTTTATTTCGATAATATGTACGATGTTCGATGTACTTAGCTTTATATTTACAAAAGTATATTTGAAAGAGATAATATTTGAAGAATTTGTATTTTTGGTATCACCATACAATTTTCGTATCTAATTATGTTTTACAGTCCAGTTTTATGAAGGTGTATTATATACTTTTGTATGTAGTTCTCATCAGGCAACATTTAATAGACATACGTATTGTATTACCAAGATGTAATACGCAAACAACAGGTGTCGTTTGCTACCCTAACTCATTCAAGGCCGACAGCTTCTCTTCTCGTTCCCACATAAAAGGCCATTCCTGTCGTTCGACCGGACATATCTTATTTCTACAATTTGCTTTTTGTTCGCAGGATTCAATGGATAACACGTTAGATCCGTAGGCATGACGGAGAAGGTATTATACCCAGGTAAGTGTATGCACTAAACAAGTAATAATAACTATAAGCTTGCAATGAGCGCCGTGAAAAGAGCGCAAAAAATGTAACCGACCACCTCCTTTGACATAAGCGGTTGGGCTTTTATTGCAATATTAAACCAAAGTTAAGGCTGGTAATATCATAAAGGTTTTATTACTTTGCACTTGTTTGTAGCACTTGTAGAATTACGTGAGTAATTTACGGTTTATTAATAGTTCTCAGACGATCATGATTTTATTGTATGAAAGAGTTATGTGTAAATATGGTAAGACGATGGGCGCCCCGCGGCTTAAAATGCGATAGTGACGTGACTCTGCGGCCATGTGTGTCTGACGTTGTGACGTCACAGTGGAGGTAGAGCCGTCAACGATCAATAAGGGTTCTAGATTGTTCCAACACCCAACCAGCATCGATCAATCTTCCGTCACACTCCCTCTTTACATTCAACCGAATGAAGAATTCGCCCCTATGCAATGTATAATTATAACATCAATATAACTGCATTTTTCTTTTGTAAACGTATCTTTCAACGTCTCAGCATTTAAATAAGAGTCGTAGGACGTACGCCCTTGCAATTACCTGGCAAATGATCAGAATACAGCTTCATCATAGCTGCTATCAATACGAATATTATAATATAAATTAGAAATTTAATAATAAGTAAAATTAAACAATTGAAGGTATATTTCCCTATTTGGAACCATTTTTTTTTTTTGATTCTCATCACGCTTAAAAACAATTTTAAACCACTATGGTAGAATTCCATACTTTAGTTTTATAAAAAAAAAAAATGAAATTAATACGTAACACCTGCACGAGTGTTTAAGAAATTTACATATTTTTTGCCCTTGTATAAGTGTACTATAAAAATGTATCAAGTAAAGTCTCCAGGTCTTGTCCTATCTCCTAAGAACGGTTTCGTACATCAAGTATATATGTAGATACTTCAGCGGGAGAGCTGCCGGTCTAGCCAAATTATGGGCATATTATTTCGCGATAAAGGTCATTCTTTGAATACATATTACACGACAGAGACAAAACATTTAATATCAAAGTGTTAGAAAGTGTAGAAGATAAGGTCAAGGTGACCTGGCACAGAAGCATCTAGATGTCATTTATAAGAATGTCGGACAATGTATAAATTGAAACGGAAATGTCCACTTGCAACCAATGTTCAAGATGTCCATGCTATTTCATGTCGTCTACCATTGGATATGTTCGACGTTAATCAAAATTACAGTCTCATACGATTGTTACCTAGCAGGATCTCAACGGAAACGTTAGCTATATCAGTATTTAAATATTCGTCCGAATAGGTTAGTCCTAGCGAATTAATTATTTATTATGCACTGAAACAAAAAATGCAATTTATACAGAACCTTTACGGAAGGGAAACGATAAAGGTCATCGTTTCAAGGCTAATTCATAAATTAATTGGCTCGACAATGATCTCTGCAGAAAAATATACAATGCTGAAATGTTTTTGTCCGAGGTATTTTAGTGAATTTGTTTTCATGACATATTTTTGTAAAAAAAAAACTAAAATATGTTACCGTGGTCTCTAAAAATATATTATGAAAGAAAGTTTTTATGTAAATTTACAACCACATTCAAATATTACGTTCGTTTGATGACAAATCCTTATTTATATTCAAGCCGAATATGGTGGGTTGTGTTTCATACCTACAAGATCAGTAAGGTATAAAAATTGTTGAATGTTGACTCCTTCAATGTTAAATATATTGTGTACATACATAGTCTAGCCTCCTGGTCTAATACCTATACCATTTTTGTCCTGTGTTTGTCCCCGCCAATACGGATCAATCAATCTAAGACGTTTAATATATACAAAAGTAGTGCACAAAGATCCAAGGAATTGGTTATTTCACTTATTTCTTATTACCTCTAAGGTAAAATAGAAACGTCCCATGGTCGCGTAAAGTGTTTTAGGAATTCATCTGGGCATGGACTCTACGTACAAATACCGGTCTTGTTTACAATTGTGTGCGGTGCATGTGCATCGGTTGACGCATCGCGGTTGAATCTTTACATGGAGTGCGAGGGCCGAGGAAGTATGTAAAGCGCGTACATAAGACGTGGATCGATGCCGGGAGCCGACACCCACAGTTTCTCGTACCTACCCAATTTTATTCGCCTTCACTCACACCATTCACTGCGCCAGCCGTAAAGACAAATCTGTCATTGTGTGAGCGCGAGTGTAACCTAAACAGAGCTATTTACAAAACTGACATAACAAGAGGCAAATGCGTCAAGTTGCAAATAGAAGTGTTAATCAGTCGAGGAATATTTTATAAGTACGTATTGCTTGAATGTTCTTACCTATTAAAATATATAAATAGCGCTAATGAGACGTACTGGTAATTGTTTATGCAATATTTTGTATTCTATAACTCAGTAGGTACCCACTATATCAGTATCCCACAGCACTCACTACTGTGACTACGGCACATGCGCACTCTCTGGTGTCCTTGACTCTTCGTCCAACCCGACCCGACTACGGTATTCATCGGTGTAGGTTGGTATCTACGCGATAGTAAAAATAAATGTGCTAAATAAATATCCAAATTAAAAATTACGTTATGAAACTTGGTCGTACTCGACAACGAATCAAAAAAGTTTTATTAGAATGTAACAATTGATGAAAATGTACTAGAAAGTGTAAAATATTGCTCCACCTTCCTCAATTGAATTGCTTAGTTATGTCTGTAGGTTAAAGAATTTATTAACATTTATGGTGTTGAAAATTTGACCTTAAGCAACTAAAACATTAAACTCTAAAATGCTTAAAGCATATTGAATTTTAACGATAGATACAGAAAATAATGGAAGTATATCTTTTGTTGTCTCACATACGGATTAACAGAAGTCGTATAATGTTTCTTTTCTTTTATTTCACCACCACCGCGTATATCCTGTGATATAATGCGTCATTATACATTCTTCTGTTAGTTTGTGCAGAAAACATGCAATATAATATTAGTACTCATATAATAGGGCCAGTGAACTGGGCTGGGCGCACTACTCTACGAGTGAAACCCAGCGCGCTCGAGGTCAACGAACTGTTCATTTCGCTGCATCCGTTGCAAATACTCCGCTGCGCATCGCTGTTGCCACCAATTTTGTCGAGTGAATACACCACTTTTTTACTGTTCAACCAAGTGAAAAAGTGGTTTGCGCGATAAAGAAACTACAAGCGGGCTTCACTTGGCAATAGAAAGTTGTAGCCGTGGTGTCTTAATAAGTGCGTTTAAGATAAAACGTCATAACGTCAACCCAGTCGATTCTAGTCGCTAATTAGCTTGCAAACTGGCGAATAAACCGTTTGCGAAACGGTTTTTATAACATTGTCTCAATTTTGTTCTATGTTTGGAAATTTTGTTATTCAATTGCCTATACCATGATTATATGTACTAAAAATCTTGGATATTGTGACCTATAATTCAATTATATATATTCTTCAATTTAACTTTTCTAAACTATACAAAGGAATATTGGCGAAAAGTTAATTCGACAAATTTGCTGCCTGTCTCATTATATCAATACATGAAATTCACTTGATTAGTAAAAAGATTATAATATCACGAGGTCTTACTGTCGTCAAGTTAGATGCGTGTCATGTAAGGAGTAAAACTAGAAAGTAGAGCCTCGAGACACCGGTACGTATACATTGTGAACATTACGTATGTAGGCGTCCCTCATAATGTCAATAATGTGTCTACGTATATAATCTTGTTATGTTCTAGTAATAAGAAGGATGTTAGTTGAGATATTAAAAGCTAAAATTATTGGTAGGTAGGTCCGGACTCCTGTCTGTTCCAGAGTTCAGACTCCTGTCTGTTACAATAGGTAATCAATTTAGGTAAATGCTCAACATATAAAATATGCGGTTCAATCGGACAATTTTGTAACCTTAGTATTTGAATACCTGTTTCAGAAGTTTTAATTTTTACACCAGCAGTAAAGACAAACTATTATACAGATGTACTTTAAATTTTTATATTTTAGTCTAGCGTTAAGGCAGACGGGCCACATAGTGGAAAGTAGTCACCTTCGCCTATGAACATTTGCAACCCCAGAGGAGTCGCCAATGCATTGCTATTATGCCAGCTTCGAATGACAGCTCTTTTTGCACCTTTCTTAAAGAGCCCCATGTCATATGTCTGCAACACATGAAATGCGTTATTACCTTAATGTATATTATATGTACTTTATTACGCCTGGCATATATTATACGAACACATCGTAGTTCAGTTGTTGACAATAGAAGTGGCTGTGGTAACGTAGCTCTTAAACCTTTTATTTGAAGACGAATTGCATCTAATGGTAATTTATAGGTTGTCAAAGAGACTGTGCTTTATTTAAATGTCATACGTACATTCGCAACAGTGTAATGCAAAAGTACGCTAGAATATGTAGAGGTCGCCTACGGGTCAGCGAGCCAATATCAAATATTTTATAAAGGTAAATACGCTAAATATTGCATATGAAAGCAGTCTGTATACCTATAATAATGCTTTAATTAAAATACTAAATTCTTGAACTGAAGACATGCTACCTATTATACCAGAGGCGTTCCAACTAAGTCCTCATTGTTAATCTACCTAACCTAATAACGTATAGGTACGTGGTCGGTCTAAGGTACGTTTAATCTTATCTGGAACTTTTAGGTGGTTGTCCATAGATGGCAGAGGCGTTTTACATCTGGTGTAATGCATTTAATTTTTGATATTATTAACAATGTAGAGACGTAAGATCACTTTAATTTCTTAGTATGTTGGTTAGGTTACTAGGTGCTATGTGAAGCTGATCAAATGTCATGAAAATTAGTTACTTTTAATTATCATGAAACAATTGCTTGCCTGTGACTCCGCTCGTCTTACAAGCTATAACATCGGTTGACTCACTAGTAGGTACTCTACAATCTTAAATTATATAGTAATCCAAGTTATATATTTCATCACTACATACATTGACCTTGGTCACTTTCAAAACTAGAATTTATCGGGTATTAATGGTAAATGGTTGTTTAATACTTATTAAATAAAATCTCTTGCACTTTAAAACAAGTGCATAGTCAAAGAGAAAGAAGGGCAAGAAATGGATATATAGTTATAACTCGAATAAAACAAGTTCAAACTCCTAGGACTGAAGTTCTATTATATATTCGCATTAGAACTAGTACTAGGTAGAAGAAAGCAGCAAACTGGTTAGAGCGCGACGTGGAATGTTAGATGTTACAGGTTTTAGCTCTGCGGCTCTACGCGTATCACGTTCAACGTTACATATTTTCCTTTTGAGGTCCAGTTCACACTAAAGTATCGCGGCTCGCTCATTATTTTAATAGTTTTGGAAAATTGTTGCAAATATGCAAATAAAATGAGTTTTAAGGGTGCAAAATGCTAATAAAGTCCTTCCGTAAAATACTTGTTAGCATTCAATAACACAAATATGATATTGGTAGATCCGATTAACTATAATTTTCCATGATTACAGCAGTGTTTGTTAATTGATGCACAATGTAAACAAGCAGGTAAATATGTGAGTGAATTTGATTGCGTAAGGCATATTGTCCGTATTTAGCAACAAATGTTTCGCTAAATATCGCGATAACAATTTAAAATATCGGCTGATGTCATTGTTTATTTGTTTTGTTGAATCGTATTTCAGTTTCCACGCCACCAATGAGTAAAATGCGAAATCAACCTCAAATAATATAAAGTGGTTAAAAAATATCGTGGTCGGCATGGTTTTGCGGGCGGTTATCGACCGGAACCTCACTCCGGATCGCAGTTCGCAAGTCAACCCTTTGTAGTGAGTGGCGGTCTCAACCACCCCCTCACCTCACTTATTCACGAGCGTACTAACTAATGAGTCCGACTGCGCGGCTTACCCGCATATTACTACTAATTTGTATATCTTTCAATGTAATGTATAATATTCACCTGTTTGAAAAATTATGTATTGAGTAAATATCGAAGTACCTAGTCAGAGATCTTAGTCTAGTGTTTTTCAAACACGCATACTGTAATCCTTTAGATAACAATCGGAAAACAGATAAGAGACGCTAAAATTAAATTGCAGGCCATTCTTGCCTATAATAGCTATTCTCCTTGAGTCACTCGAAAATCGTGGAAGGTTCGTATTAATTATTCTGTTTCGTTCCCGGCTGGTGAAATGGCTGCCGTTGTAATTCTGCTTGGCGGCACAATGGTTCGTCGCCTCTCGCCCACGGGAACTGGTTTTGCGCTGCGTTTGTCAACTCGTGAACTTTATTGCATTTGCGATTGCAATGCAGGGGCCTTAAAATATTACGTAACTCGTTTTGTACCCGGATTATTAAGATTTTAATAGCGTTTTAAATGTCTCTACGGTTGTCGAGTGTTGAATAATTATGTGGTGTGTACGAAGTGACGCTTCAAACGCGAGAGGAGGGAAAGAAAAATCTTTTAGTGTCGACATCGGGGGCAGGGGCGAACCGGGTGTTTAGGGGTGCGGTCGGTGGTAGGAGGGAGTTATATAGTGACGCGATCACGTGTACATTTTGCAGCCTGTATTGATCCTGTCGTCTTTTTCTTGTTAAATGCGGCAGCTCTGCGTGATTTCCGTCAATTTACACTCCCTATTTAACCGAGAATTTGTTCGATTTATCCTCGAATTTATAAGCTACGTCCGATCAAACGTTCGAGGAACTCGTTTTACAACTTATAGTATTTTGTTTTAAGTAAATGTAAAACTATAATCAATAAGTAAAACTTGACAATAAAGGCCTTCATACATTGTGGAAAAAAAGCATTGTGTTGTACAGCTTTTAATTTTTTCATATCCAATTTTGCAAGTCTCAATAAAATGTGATGAGTGAAATCGTTTAGCAAGTTGAACGTTAATTGCTTGGAAGATACGTAATATACGTGTACATAGGATGTCCAATCGAAGTGCGGTGTAGAGGCGTATCGGTCGGGTTAGTGCGGTGTCGGTGTTGTATAATGGCAGGTGGCGGGCACGGGCAGGCTCCCCGCGGGATCCGGCTGCCGGGCCGCGCGCTGCTGCGGCCGACCTGCGTGCCGCGCCGCTCTTTGGGTGCGTGCCATTATTACCTCGCTTTATTTTATTTTCGTCAAACAAACTCGCATCGATAATTAGGTCGTTAGATGCGCGCTATGTTGCGTTTCTTAGACCACTTGTAAGTTGGGGTTTTTCTTTTATTGTTTGTTTGTATTTTATCGTCAGTACGGGAGTAGTCTTAGTGACGGTTTTTTCATGTAGATTATAATGGTTGAGTTTAATGAAAAGTTAATTGCGAAGAGTTAACTTTGCATTTTGTCATAAACAAACATTACAAAAACAAAGCTTAAAATGTCCAAGGATAGTTTTCAACGACATCATTCATGTGATATCCCGGGTACACAGATACCTTATCTAAGAGGCGTTGTCGTATAGTCCTCCAATCTGAGCGGTATTAATGCAAAACTATGGGTTTCATACAAGGTTGATAATGTTCCAACGTCCATGTTTTTATACCGTTTTTTACAACACCTTAGCGGCGCAAAAAGTGCAAGTAATCGAAACAAGTCTGGTAATCCGCTACATCATTTTGTATGTTTTCTCGATTGCGATATAACTTTTAGTTATTGTACGTCTAATAGCGCTACACAAGAATGTTGTGACCGAGTTGGAGCACTAATCAGATCGCACGAAAGTATGTACGGACACCTAGTTGGCGTCGGTCATTACGGGAGCGAACCGCTAACGATAGTTTACGGCTCGCATTCGGCAACCGGCAGACAAGAGACAGAAAGGAGGCGTGAGAGTTTTGTGGAGTTGATAGAGAGGCGAGATTGTGAGCGCGCTCTATTTTGGTCTCAGTGGCACACTCGACGGCCGGCTAATCGGCGCGTCACGTGGCGAGCGCCGGAAGGACGGGGGGTGAGGACTCGCGGGACGCGGGCGGGCGCCGGAATGCAGTCACCACCGCTCGATGCACGGCTCGCCGATTGATCGTCAAACTGCTTACTGCTCCACCACTTACACGCACCTACTCTATTATTATTCGACCTCACCGTAACAGAAACACACGTATCGAATTATTTACCACTTAAAATTGATACCTTGCGGTTACTTGCAAATTCGCTAATCTCATGAAAATCGCATTGACTCGTAAGTAGTTTATAAATTAATAGATCTCAGAAACATTATCGTATTTTGTGCGCTACTGTTATTGCATTGACTTAATCCGTGTTAAAATAATTGCAAGGTTGGTCTCGGTATTCAAAATAGTTTTTTTTTTGTTGTGAATCAGCTGATATCGCAACAGGATATCTTCAGGTAGAGTCGGTCGAAACGGACGATTTAAATTTCTTTGTATTTATTTGTGGTATTATTCGGGATACAGGCCCGTGT
>DWLZ01000137.1:0-13231 GCA_018251995.1 Urbanus velinus | reverse complement strand
GTCATGTGGCTCATGTCGTATACCACTGCTGGACAAATGTCTTTCCCAAAAACAGGAGGATTCCGGCATGCTCCTGCAGTGATCGGCGGAGGGAGATCAGATTCAATGACTAACTAGAGCGGGTATTTTACACTAAACAAACCGTAAGGACTATTATCTTTTCAAATAGTGCACCTATATTTCCTGTCCCACTTGAAGTTATTGTACTGAATGTACCGTGAACGTCAGTACAGTAGTACTTGATTTTCTATAATTTAAGAAAACTATACTTGTACAGTTTAAATGAGTTTCAAGCGAGAAAATAACATTATTAAAACGAGGGAACATATCTATAGTGAATACACGTGCAATGTACACACAGGGGCCACATTACGACGAGCGGGCAAGGCGTAGGCGAATGCCAAGAGATAAACTTTGATAGCCGATCTCTATCATCGCCGTTGACAAGGTCTGCACTGTCTGCAGCCTCCCAGTGGATACGATACGAGTGTATATTTTATTACCAATACGAGAGCCAACTACGCGTTGCTAAATTTATATGACACAGTTCAAAAATCAGTATGTATCTACATTTGATGAAAATGCCAAATTGGCATAAGAAAAAAAGGTAAATCCTAACAACCCCTATTGAAATATGTACCTAACCTTATCATCTGTTAAAGTGATGTTTGATATGGTACTTTATCACACGAATTGAAACAAATAACCTCTCACTTTCACATAGCATATTATAATTTGAGTTTACTCTTATTCAATTAGCTTATAATTTTGAGAACTTATAAGCGATGCTGAATAACAAGCTTCCATGTCAAATAAATCCAATAAAAGGGAGCACTCTAATTCAAGAGAACGCAGTGAAGTGCTTACGCACTTATCTAGTACGAATCGCTAAGTACTCAATGAAAACGGACAAATTAAAATCTTCCTTATGTTATAAATAAAGCAATTTCCCGAAACTATTGCGGCGTCACAGAGCAACGCAGCGTCGACAGAGTTTCCTAGTAGTAAATACATATTAGCATTCCAAAGCGCAAACATAGTTCAATTCTAAAGTTTTAATGGATGTTTGGATTTCTAACGAAATAGGTACCGAAGCTCGTTATAATATTTATTCAGATGTATAATCTCGAATTTATCACTCTGATGTTAAATAAGTTATAAAAGGATAAGGAAAATGATAGAGAAAAAGATACATGCAGCCGAACATAGAAATCCCTCCTTTTTGGAGTCAGTTAAAAAATGTACCTTACCTTACGTTTTGGAGTCGGTTAAAAAGAATGAAAGATAAAGAAACGAAGATAAAAAGAAGAGAAATCTTCTATTTTTCACGGATATTTATTGTATCAATTCAATTTATATATTTATCCTATTTGAGATAATCTTTATAATTAGCAGAGTGATTGGCGGAACTCAATGCAACGGCTAGTCGAGCCGATATTTAACGAAACAATTAGTCTGACCGTAGCTTTGACCTTTAACGAAAGACGACACGCGATTTAGGACACGTGTAACATGCTCATTTTAAATAAAAATATTTAGGTACTTTAAAAAACTAGATAAACACTTTTACATCACGCACTAATAGATTGGACTCGTCAAAAGAAATTATACCTACCAACTATGAGCATAAACTCGAGAAGTCTACTAATAGAGTTCGACCATCTACCTCTGGGATCCATTGTCAATTTACCTCGAAAATGTCAAATTATTGTATTACATACAAATACAATAACTATAAATATCCAAACTACATACATATAACAATTAGCAGTAGGTTAAAATTGACTTCCAAGATCTCATGTTTATTAATCTCATCTTACATGTTTGTTGATCTCATCTTACATGTTTGTTAATTAGTTAAGTCGTGTTTGTTACAAGTTTATATAAAACGTGTAATTAAATGAATAATAATACTATAATAATACTAAATCATTGTTTTTATAACATGTCCGCTAGATAGTTACGCATGTCAATTTAATGGGTACAATAGCGAATATAATTACATTAGGCTATTATTAATGAGGTTTAATGACATTAATATTTAATTTAATTAATTCAAAGTACTTTATTATACATGCTGACAACGTTTATATTACTATTCATCATTACATATTGTATTATATAATGTTATAGATACCATAAACAGTTTAATCGATAGGTTTATATTTTGTAATGTGGATCTATTAACACACATAAAAATTATGAAAAAAAAAAATTCCATACGCTTGTGTTCGTAAATTTTTAAAGCCGGTTCATTCATTAACATTTTTATTTTTAAAAAACGTTGTGTTTATATGTAAAAGTGTTTAATATAATTGATATCTCAGAGGTCCCCCTGGGACAGAACTGGATTTTTTTTTACTTTACATACAATTAACAGCTGCGTGAGTTTAGGTACTTTATTGTGAATACAGTACCAATTGAATAGCAATCCGTAAAAAGTGTTAACAGTGCGAATACAAACAGTGAAAGCGTTAGCAGAAACGCTGAGAAAAAACTAATAACTGCTGGTATTGCGCTGTCTTTATTTCACGGAATGAAGGCTTTAAAATTGTGTTCATCTAATTTTATATAGAAGCAATAATCCGGATCAAGAGGTCCTTCACAGTGGAAAATAAATAAAAGGAAAGAAATATAAAAGCTAAATGAACTTAGCTCCAATATAATGTATTTTAAAGATGAAGTCAAGCGTAATTAAGCGTTAGTTACTTGCGAACTATTGAATTTATGTCATTAGATATATGATAGATGAAATAGGTCGGCGACGGCCGTGGTAGATTTATTTGACCTTAATTACATAATAATGTTCACACAATAGGCTTACGTTTGGCTGCGAACATACTTCATGTTAAGTAAAATGCTTGCCTAGAAAAAGCCAAATATTCAATTGATTTAAAAATTCAATTCAATTCAGATTACCTTTTTCATCTCCATTTTTCAACTTAAGCCAACGCCGACTTGGCTACCTCAGGCTCCTCAATCCTATTTGAGGTCACAGTACATAAGCAGGAGTGGCGTCAAGTAAAGTCCACACAATCTGAGCCAGTTTTACAAGACCCTTACCTTAGGTGGTGTGGCGTCCGCGGCGGGTTTCAGCTTAGCGCGGCCGGCGCCGCCCGCCTGCCGGATGGCAGCCATGAGGTCGGCGTGAGCGTCGCCTGTCGCCGGAGCAGAACTCGCTGGAGACTTTGGCTGCTCCCTAGGATAAAAGAGGAGGATAAATATAAATGTAAACTATATAAGTAGAGAATTAAACCACAACAAACAAATGTAAACTAAACTAAAATTAAAAGATGAGGAGTAACTTTAAAAAACGCTTTCTTCACTCATAGCCCCACTAGATTTTTTTCCTGAGTCGAGGGTGCCATTCGAAACGCACAAACTTGGCTTTAGAGCCAGAATAGAAATATAAATTCATCGCGGTTTTACTGTCTGACCGGAAATCAAACTCGGAACTCATTGTAAGACGTCAAGTAACGCAACTTGGCAATAGATTACACCAAATGCTTATATGCCAAGTCTTCAAGTAAAAATGCTGTGTTGTGACATAAGGATAGAACCAAAAGACATAAGAATAGAAACAAAAGACGAAATTGATACTGTGGTGTTTTGTTTTTGCTATTTAGCTATGAACCTCATCATCGTCGTCATCGCGCTTGACTTCCATTAGAGATATATTAACTTTTGGATATTACAAATATGTATTATTGCAATAAATTAACCCAATATGTGTAATAAAGTCTACACATAGGAATCATAGGACATTTGTAATTTTACATGTCTGTAAAGTAGGTACCCACTTCTTTGTATGCTGCAAGCTGCTGTTTAAATATGACAATGTATGGTGTAAAGATGAATCACTTAGAATGAACAACATTAAGTAAATATGTACATTTAATGAATTATGTTATCGCAATATTTTTCTGCTACACGAGCTGCGGGGTCATGCAAGAACTGTATATGTAATTATGACAACAAAGTATTACATTTATTTTTATGTGATTCATAATTATCCTTTAGGCAGTATTCTCCATCAATTTGTATTGGATAAGTGGGAGCAAGATACTTGGCAGGCCTCCACTACCTGTGGCCATGCTCATCAGCATAAAATACCTTATTCAAGACAAGGTTGTTCTACAAAGCCAAGCCATTTGGTGATTAAATTAGGTTTAGGTGTTCGCTAAATTCTTTAACATTTATCTTAACAGTATAATATTTCTTGTAACTTACAATATCATTTGCGAAATTTCAAACAGTCTATACACAAACATTGATGGTTTCCACCAACAGACGGGCGAAAGATCGATAATTTTATTAAAGCCGAGCCACAGACACGAATAATTAAACATGGTGACGCGACATACGAGATAATCTACTAATGGCCGCTGGCGATTGTGCGAGCGGCGTGCTTAATGGTTACTAAGTTTCATAATTAAACCGCAACTATTGCGGTACAAATAACCACTTTTTTACAAAAAAGGGCTTGCAGTTCATATGGCGGTAAGTGGTCACTGACGCTCGTCACCAAGTTGTATTGTAATCCTACCTGACATCAGCCATGCATACATACATACGTTCCTACCTGCTAGAGACTAATTTCGAATCCCTCGTATAGGTACTTTTACCCGTATCTGTCTTGTTCTTGAGCGTAACAGATAAATATATCGAATTTAGGTCACTAATTTTCTTTACGTTATACAATGTGTCATTAACTGAAATCAAGATACCAAAATGTATATGAACGAAAACACGATATAATAGATTACGCGTACGCTATTTTGGCGCCTTGCTATAAATACATTGTCGAACTTTGAGCTCTATCGGCTGCCAAGTGCCAATTAGTTCAAGATGTTAGGATATAAGTCAACGAATCACTTTCTACTTTTACAAAGTGAGGTTCGAGATAATTAATAAAATTCTCTTCGAAATTTAATACATGTTAGGAACTGACTTCGTACGTGGGATCTAAGGAACTTCAATTTTTAATAGTGAATATTGATATGGCAAGAAAAAGTTTTACGTGTCCTTATGTAAAAAGATTATCTTTGCGTAAAGTAGCTTCATAAGCCATTTTAATTTAATCCATGAAATAAAAATATAAACATTCATTAAAGGCCGTTTTTAAGTTTTTTTTGGTCTCAGGGAAATAAGTTCTAATTAAGTTTCAATTAAATTATTTATATGTAAGTTTTACCTATATCGAATCAGTATTAACTTATCGGTATTGGTAGATCTTTTATATAGCAATTAACTGAAAAACACAATTATATTACATTATACAACGAACTCTGGTAGAGTATAAAATAAAATCTTCATATGTTCCAAGCAAAATACGAGTATGAATACTGAGATAGGTATCATGCATTAAGTTGCCTGTTTAGCTCATACTCAAGACGAGCAGGTACTTAGAGAAACAAGCATACATGCACTACTTAGTACTGATTGGCAATTAGTCAACTTTGTAGCAGTTCCCTGTACTCTGGACTGAGAAATTGCTTGGTTTGTAAGTGGCTCGTTTCAACTTCCCGTTGGAAATTTAATAAATATTCATGAATGAAAATACATATCAAGAAGCAATTCCACTGAAACTAATTTGTATATATCTATATACAATGAGAATTATTTATTGGCGCCGCATGTCTAGATATATGCAGCTGAGCTGACAAGTGAGAAATGATATATATCTGCAGAATCCAAGATAGCTTTCAGCAAGTTGGCCGTCTGCCAGTTCACCTGCACTCAGCGCGGAGCTAAAGAGAATGCTGAAACTAATTACACTTCCTCGGTTTAAAAGCGCGATGACAGCTAAGACAGTCAACCGAAGACCGCTAACCTTATTTAAAATGGTGCATATAGCAAAGAAGAATTTGAAGAATTTTATGCTTTGATATAAAACTAATACACGTTCGCCTTACAAACAAAATAAAATAATCAATACACGAAGTAACAAAGTGTATTGATAGCGAAGAGTAAATAAAAGCAAAGTGACGAAACAAAAATAACTATCCAAAGTCAAACAAGGGTTGGGAAACCCTGGTATCGATTGGACGGCGAGCAGCGGGAAGCTAATAGCCTCCGAGATTAATTCGCCTCCCCATTGTTTACCCTAACACACCGCCCAATCGAGATCGTATCGACAAAATGGAATATTAGAAAATAATCATACCCTACATTAATCATGCGAGCCGGAAACAAATTTCCATAAGAAATTACTAGAAAGTAATTAGTTATAGATATACAAAAAGCCATCATTTCTGGTTCTAGATTTTCTTCATTTGTTATTGTCAGGGACAGTACACTTAAAATACAGGAAGTTAATTGAAATTTATTCGTTAAATAGAATGGCATAACGATCCCTTCAATACGTAGGTCATGTTCAGATGCCCCAGAAGCGTGGGTTTGACGCAGCATATGTTATGAAGCCAATGCGCAGATGAGTACGCAAAATACACGAACAAACACGTGAGTCACCGAACAACAAGGCCGAGCAAGAAAGGCGAACATCACCAACGACGATCGGTTTCACGGATGTCGCCGTTCATGTGGTCAGTGGCCACATCCTATCTAAATTGAATTTAATGAATTGTTGTACAATTGTTGAGCTCACTCACCGACAAGTGAATTGTATTAAGCCAGCGATAAGTGATCAAATTAAACAATTGAGAACTTCTCGCGAAGGTTGCGTCATCACCATTTATAAGCTATTGGGTACAAATAACAAAATAGTGAAAAGAGTGACTTTCTCCAAACTTTTATTACAATAAACATTGAGTTTCTATTTAGCATTGCAAGCGAAACAATTTTATCACAAAACAAAAGATCTGGAATGTACAAATTTCCTGCAAACGGAGATGAAAAATTCATCAGAAATAAAATATTCCTGGCTCTGATGAAACTCTGACACTACTAATATTGATCGTAACTTGTTAAGGTTGAAAAAGAAAGTGAGTTGATTTTAGTGTATGATCGATACCTCAAGGTGTGTTCAAGATAAAGCTATTATAAAAGGTGATGGATCGGAGAGGAATAAATTAACACTAAGAGACATTGACAGTGAAGTCTAAAATAGAAAACTTTCGAGCGTACAACTCTCTACGGGCGCGATTCCGAGAACGGTCGCGGATCGTGACGGCATAGACGCCCCAAACAGAAATAGCTCTTCGTGGGAAAGCCAGCCACGAAAGGGGACTCGTTTCCTTCCATTTCGTTGCTCTATTAAACTTTATTGCACGCAACCGAAAGCCAATGCCCCCGGTTTGTTTATGGTTAAGCAATAAAACCTATCGGCATATTGGCTTTTCGGTACTACGGCACTTACAAAGCAATGCCAACGGACACGTAACAGGAAAATCAGATTAAATAATATTGATTCGAGGATGTTCTTTTCACCATATTGTTTCTTCGAAATGATCACCCACTCTTGGGATTCCGGTGAAAATCTCATGTCAATAAAATAAAATGAATGGTGGTAACGAAGCAACGACCTTTAGAATACATTATAGATAAAAAACGAATGTGTAAAAGTTTATTACCTTGTACTGTTTGTAAAACATAAAACTTTGGCGTACTCATGTCTGAGATTTAACGGAATTTTGGCAATCAGATAACTAAGAGTGTGTTGTGACTTGTGGTGTTACCGCGAAACAGGCAGGAATTCCCTCGCTTGCGTTTGCGCAACAAACAAGACACGTCACGACATTATAATAATTGTGAACGTACACTTTTTGCATGCGTTCAAATGATTGATGTTTTTATTTTTAAACCGGCTAGCTGATTGTATTGTCAACTTCCTTCTGTATTATTCTTGTATAATTCAATGAGTCATGTTCAAAGTGTTCCAATTAATTGAGATAAGATTTTTTAGCAGCCACCGATGATAAGAAAATGTTTTAAAAATATTCCACAATGAGCACAAAAGCTTTACAGAATCGTTCATAAGATCTAAATAAAATAAAAGGAAACCGTGTAAAGTAAAGTTCACCTTGGTTTAGATATAAACATTTCAATAAATCGTTCAAACACGCAATACAAGTCGTTCATAACGTTTCTTTGAATCAGTGGTATCCAGACCATTTCATTTCGTGTTTTAAAATGAATAAAATATCACATTTTTATGCAATTTATTTTACTGTGTTAAGGAAAACAAGGTATAAAATGTCGGCGAGCACAATAAAAAGTAATAAAAGACACCACAACTTTCATGTTTGTTTGAATTTACCATAAACGACATACAAAGGAGAAATGTTAAATGGAGTTGAAATGTTCGTAATGTGAGGTGACATTATATTGGCGAGGTGTGGGCGGGCGGCGCTGCGGGGGCGGGCGCTTGGCAAACAAACGCACGCGGACGGCCGTGCCATTTCACAGCATTTCCACATACATAAATAAGCAAAGTTTATCTATTGTCTGTCTATGTCCGTTGCGAATTTAATGCATATGGAGCATGCGGTATAGATTTTGGCATGTTTACTTAGTGGTGGTTAGATGATTTATAGAGAAGTTACGTATTTAAATGAATATCTGTATAAACGGATAAACATAACACACAATTTATTCTATTGGAGATTGAACGTTGTGCGGAATATAATTATGATAATGGACAAATTAATTGGAATGCATAAGAGACCCATGTAATTAGAATTAATGTAGAAAGGCCAAACATGGCATTATTTATAGAATAGCAACCTAGCGAATCTGCTTTTTCAGCCGACCAAAAATGCGCGAAGATTAGCAGCTTAGCAGATTTACGAGTGTGTCAAATCTTCCAGTTAAATTGTTTGATTTTTATTGCTAACGCTAGAGAAAATGAGTTCAATAAAGCTACGCACTTTACATGGTAGGATGCACATGCAATGCAGCTTAGTTTTGGACGTTTGCGATCTACGGATCCTTTTGGTGTGTAGCGTCTTTATAGCACTTTCCTTTGGAAGTTTTGTAGCTTAGCTTGGACTGACTTAACGCTTAGCTATCACGCACGCATATTTTTCGTGCAAAATGATCCATATATTGTTTAATATCACCCTTGAATACGTTATATTCACTTTCAGGTATATTAGACTAGCTTACGCACACAATATAGACGCAATTTACTGATTATTTTCGCGTGTTACGACGTATTTGCCTTGATTAGGCACCTAGTTATAGGCCCATTAAAATAATTTAATTACCACAGACATGCACGCATCGTAAAGTAAAGCAATTAATGTGACACTTCTATTGTCAATTAGAGAAAAAAGCATTGAGACTAACAAAAAATAAAACAAGAGACGTATTTATCGGATAATCTGATCTGATTTTCACTTTGTCAGTACATGTAGGAAAATAACTGAATGACTTTTGATGACTTAATCATTTTTATGCAACGATATTTCTATTTAATAAATTAATATATGCTAAGAAATCATGTACTACGAAATGTTCGTAAAAGTCAGACAAAAAATACAATTTATACGGTATAATGACCCATTAACACCTTGCTGTTGCCTTAAGGCCTATCACACGACGAAGTTTTGCCATGTCATAAAATATAATTACTTAAAGGTTTGTCTTTAATACATAAGATAAATACGATAACGAACCCTTTTTGGGAACTTGGAAACAGAAGAGGTCTAGAAACAAAAGAGATTTTCAAATAAGCCCAGGCGTTTTTGAGAACCTATACCTACATAAAATAAAAAAAAAAACACCGAATTGAAAACCACCTCCTTTTTTGAAGCAAGAAAATAGTACTATTCAATATATATAAACATTAAAAGGATCAACATATGTCTTGTCAGTCCGTTATAAATCATAGTACATTACATAGTATTCTACTTGCAAGTAGTACGCTAAAGCGAATAGTACCGCGTGTTCCGATTACAGATAATATCATTCACATGCACATCGATGTATTCAGGTACCTTCGTAAAGGTTGATCGAGTCACGATCGCGCGTCTTACCATGTTAGTCTCGATGGATGACATACGAAACATTATATTGTCGAGTGAAATCAAATTAACTGACATTATCGAAGTTCATTTTGCTTATTTGAGCAGCAAGAAACGCAAAAAATACATACATCCGAATACAGTAGTACCTCCTCATTTTCGAAGTCGGTAAAAAGTATACTTTGTTACATTACTTGTAGAGGTAACTATGTTTTAACCAGGTAAAAGGTATTCATATAGTATGTAGATATCGTGGAATTTGTGGATGTTATTAATTGATCTTTATCTGTTATATGTTTACAATAATACCTTAAAACATGTCAAAAATTATTTTACGATTTTATTTATTCCAAAAATATCAGTAATATAATAAATTTTATGAGCAAGACGGCCTCGACTGTATAACTATCATGAAGAACTGAGTGTGAAGTGATACATTGTAGGTATAAAGTAAATACTGAAATACAGTTATCATCACACTTACCTAAGCGCAAACAATATAAACACGTGATAGTCATTAAATGACTAATAAAACAATTAAATGTATTATTTATTGAGTTTCTTAATCGACCATTAAAGTTGCTAAAAGAGTAAGAACTTAAGATATAATGAGATATTACACTGTAATAATGTATTATGCGCAAAAGAATCACATTAAAATAATATTAAACGCCGTTGGCACTTGAGAATTCTACGGAAAAATACAAACAGTGTATTAAATTATTTATTATAGGAAGAAAGTACTCCGTCGTCCGCTTTTACGTTTAGAATTTTTATAGCTATTGCGAAATTAATCCTACAAAGACGATGTAAGATAGAAAGGTGTACAAACAAATACCAATTTTACAACGACAATCACAACGTTCACATTGGAAAGTACACAAAGGAAGTGTAAAAGCTCGCATGCCTTCCACGAGCGCTAGAGGTTCTCGGAAAAAATCATAAATCCGAATTAGCAATAATAAATGTTACGCGCGCCGTTATTTCTAAACAAGACGCTATTGCTGTTACCGCGAAACGGCCTCAGTGACCCATAGCCGGGGCTAAGATGGTACTTCAATAGTAAATTAAGCTATTCAATCTTTAGATAATTCTAAACATTTATGTGATATTATTTAATTAATTGTAATTAATTAGTGTAGGTACATACTTTTTAACTAGCTAACGGTTTGAATATCTGAAAAAAACTTTCTGAGTGGGTGCCTTGATAGTTAAATTAACCCGTTGTAAAAACATGGTCCTAGCTTCAGTAGTTTAGGCTCCGTGAAAAAAACAAGGTAATATAGATGAGTTATTCAATTTAATCGGTGAATAGAGTGGAATAGGAAAACACGAGCCACTTTTTTTTAAACACATTTTTCCTTAAAAAATTGCACGATGTTGTGCGCAAGAGCGCGAGTGGAACCTTGTATTTGGCAGTAAACCAGTAATACAATCAGAATGTCTACATAACAATTTGACGTCGTTTTAATACGAAACGCATATATGCTCATAAAAACCTGCTTCTTGAAAATCGCGTCGGTCGATTCCAATAGCTCGTTAGGTGCTGGACGGACGACCTTATTAGGGTGGGTATTAGTTATTAGCATGCGCCATTGAATTTATGCTAATTCACGCGAAGGTTGCTCGCACCAACAATAACATTAATACATAGATATGTATATGACATACATGCAAAAATGCAACGATGATATGAGTTCTTTGGTATAGTAGAAATTTTATGGAATAAATAAAAGTCCCCAAAATATATCCCCAAAACGGAATGGAGTTTTAAAAATCTTCAGACTAGAATAAATGCGCCATTAATAATGATCTATATTTAGTCAATAAAACGTGAGAATAAGCGATCCAAGTAAGTAAAATAGAGATAAAATTAAGATGATTTTACATATTATCTATCTAGACTACATATATTGGTACTGAGTACGTAAGTGCATATGTGTAAATGTTATATATTATAATTTTAGACTGGCTGATCCCCGCGGTTTCACCCGCGTTTAAAAAGTAAAAAGAACTACATATTTAAACATAACTGAAATCCGGCTCTCCCGCGAGGGTGCCCGCATGCGTGTGGAGCGCACGCTAATGCTTTTTTCAAAAATTAAAGTAGCCTATGTTACGCCTTAGACCTTCAGCTATCTGTCCTAAGTCCCGTCTTAATCAGTCCAGCCGTTTAGAAGATTACTTTAACCAAACAGACGGACAGACAATTATATTTACTTTCAATTTAGTTATAGGTATCGTGTATAGTTTCATATGCATTGAGTAAAAGTTGTTATTTTGAAGTCACAAACAGACACCACAATTTTATTTATTTGTGTAAATACCTGTGTATAAGGTAACATACTTTACAAATTTTAAGAGGATTTGTTTTCACTTTATACGAAGTTTATTTATTATGAACATATTCTGGTTTTCCTGTTATTGTCATAATACGAGTACCGAAACCACCAACATTGAATAAAACATACAAATGTACACGAATATTTTCCTGGAAACGCAAATCCGCGGCGCACTACGCCAAAGCGCCTAGAACGCGTGGAGATCACGTCCGAATCGTACGACTATTTAAAATATTTACGCACATTATTATCATACAATGATAATATGGAACGTGGCGTTGAAATAGGAGGCAAAAACACAAGTTGCTTATAGCATTGTGTTATGTCACCATTATGTTTATATTTATCGCGAGATAACTTGTTGTATTTGAATGTAACCGTACCAAACTGACCTACAATACTTACAAGTACTAATACTTTTGAAAGTAAAGTTTATTTTTTATTAAATACTACGAACGATTAATTCAGTCGTCCTTGATTGATCTATACAAATAAATAAAATTGAAGTGTCTGTTTGTGATTTCAAAATATTCTTTTTAACTCAATGCATATGAAAGTATACACGATACCTATAATGAAAATGCAATTTTTTTTTTCTGTCTGTCTGTCTGTTTGTCTGAGTTAATCTTTTAAACGGCTGGACGGATTTTGACAGGACTTTCACTGGAGGATAGCTGAAGGTCTAAGGCGTAACATAGAACACTTAAATTTTTGAAAAAACCTATAGGGCGCGTCCCACGCGCCCCACGCGCGCCGTCGCGGGAGAGCGGGATAACATTTATGTTCAAAAATGTTTTCTTTTTTACTTTTTAAACGAGGGTGAAACCGCGGGGTTCAGCTAGTAGGTAATATAGTAAGACTACATTAAGACTACAAAATAGTAAGCAAGGATGAATGATAATTTTGTAAACAACGATATTTCAGATTATATATTACATATTACAATGTATCAAGACAACATCG
>DWLZ01000136.1:0-13237 GCA_018251995.1 Urbanus velinus | reverse complement strand
TTTTTTCAAAAATTAAAGTAGCCTATGTTACGCCTTAGACCTTCAGCTATCTGCCAGTGAAAGTCCCGTCAAAATCGATCCAGTCGTTTAGAAGATTAGCTCAGCCAAACAGACAGACAGACAATAATTTTATTTCAATTTAATTTTAATTGCATTTTCGTTATAGGTATCGTGTATACTTTAATATGCATTGTGAAAAAAATATTTTGAAATCACAAACAGACACTTCAATTTTATTTATTTGTATAGATACAGATATGTTCTTTAAACATTAAATTATACAATACGTATGTATTTATGTTGTTCTCACAGCTGTGTTACACTCGTGGTATCGTTTCGCGACCCCGAGGCAGTCCGCCTGCCGCGTTACTCGCACCGTGATGACCGGCGGCGGTAGTGTTCCGTTGCTGGCTCTGAAACAAACGGCCTGTTAGCTTTCTATTATCGTCTAGTAACTCCCCTCTCTACTCTTTTCACACTTCTAGTCTATTGGATATTTAATTCCCCTGTCTACCCTCTTCATTTTATAAGCTTGTCCATATACAATTATGCGCATATACCTAGTAGATAATAGCGTAGGAAAAATGCATGGTTAATGATTTTGGTTGATTGATATTATTGTATTAGAATTATGAGAATCAGTTTCACACTAGTATCCAGCCCATCTGATAATGAGTAATAACGATGTGTAATTAATCCCATATTTTCTTCTTTTTATTATACGTGCCATAAGCAACCAAAAATGCAAAATAAACGTTTATGTGTTGTCCAGAACAGGAACCTAATATCATAATTTAAATTTCTGTCCGGCCGAAGATGAAACCTTGAACTTCCTACAAATCAGGCTGTTTTTGCAATAGCTACCGTTACGGGGTAGCGGTATTTTATAATCCAATTTATTTCTTTTAAAACGAGAATTTGTCAATATCCCAAATAATCTGTAGGTATGATACACGGTCAATTGTTGTATTTTTTGTTATGAATGATCCTATTTAACAATTCTTATAACAAGGTCAATAAATCTTTATAATTAAAGTACAAAACAACATACATCAGTGATTAAAGGGAGGCGGCACCACAAAGAGTCCTATAATGAAATTAACGACGCCGCCTACAAATTGCTCTAAACGTTAATCTAATTTGAAGGTGTAAAAATAAAAGAATAATTGATATATCATTCTAATAAGGAGTAAAAGCAATTACTCAAATAAGTAGGATAATGTGACTTGTTGGGCTACTTTATAATAAGTTAAAGAGTAGATAGTGAGAAATTGTGTACTTTTTTATATAATGGAAGTAGCAAACGAGCATACAGACCACCTGATGGTAAGTGGCCACTGCCACCCGTGGACATCTGTAATCAACCCCAGATAAGGTCACAGTCCTACCTGACCACATATGCGTTGCTACCCTGAGGACTAAGTTGGAACGCCTCGGATAGGTACATATGTCTCCCTAACCACACCCTTTAAACCAGAACACAGCAGTCGTTACGCTGCTGTTATAAGGCAGAAATAGGTGTGGCGGTGGTGCCGCCGGAGTCGAACTGCATAGAGTTCTACCACCTTTACAACCAGTACTCTAAATAATTACGGATTTAAATTATTTCTAAATCATAGCAGTCGCTGTGTTCTGGTTTAAAAAGCGTGGTACCTAGGTAAGATCATTTTTTCGATGAATTGCATCTCGGTCCATCACAGCAATAAACAGAAGCAACTTATCGATACCTAATCGATTTTAGACCGCTTAAAGAGCCTTTATCACTACCAAGTATAAAACAAAGTTGCTTTCTCTGTCCCTATATCCCTATGTATGCTTAAATCTTTAAAACTACCCAACGGATTTTGATGCGTTTTTTTTAAATAGAGTGATTAAAGATGAATGTATAATAACATATATGTATAATAACATCAATATTCTTTGGTATATTTAGTAACAGCATTGCACCCGTGCGAAGCCGGGGTGGTTCGCTAGTATATGTATAAAACGCATTTAATAAACATATTTACTTTGAGACTTTCTGGTAATTTTTTCTATGTCACTCTGTAGTTATTCCATATTGTTTGGAAACCTTATTTAAGGTCACTTACTCTAAGTAGGTACTAAGTTAAATGATGCATTTGGGTTTACCTATCATTACAAGTTAGCTGTATCATATACTTCAGGTACCGTAAACACTGCTGTTAAAATTTAAATACAGTTATTTTTTTCCTTTTTATCATCAGATTGTATAACGTAGACGTGTACCTTTATTTTTAAAAAGAGCAAATTATTATTCGATTGGTCTGAAACCGCCCTACGTATCACGTCTGAAGGCTTGCGACAGACGGACGTGAATACGCAGTTGTAAGGCGATTTATAAACGGCGAGTAAGACGCGTGTCATCGTCGACATAACTCCACCGCGCAGATACCAACTCGTTGCATTCCTCGCACAGGAAACCGAGATATAAGGGAGCGTTTCCTTAATACACAATACCGATGATGATACTCATGAAATGTGAATTAGCTTTGTGTCCTTCAGCCCTTAGAACTACCTACAGATAAAATACAATCATACAAATACCTACATGCAAAAAACTAAAAAAATGACATATAGATTTTTGGCGCCAAGCAATAGTAAGAGCTTCTATACCCTGTAGGATGATTCCCAATCGAGATATATCTTTACATTTTTTTTGTAGGCTATATGTTTACTTCACGCTGATCAAAACTTTAGTTCTTTTGTAGATAGGAGGGTTTTGCCGTAATCATCGTTGTTGCAAATACAATCACTCTAACAGGGATATAATGAAATGATAGGGAATAACGTGATAGTACCTCATTACTGTAAATTGGCTGCTTTTAACTTGTTTTCATAGTATTATTTACTAAAGAAAACTAATATCACTTCAATAGCTGATTACATCACTTTCTGTTGAATATTGACTTTTCCAAACATTACTTTCGTTAAGCTTGTGAAATTTTAGTGACTCGGTAACTTTTGTAGAAATCGACATATTATGTTGACATATTATGAAACGCGATGTTTATCAATGCTGGACTTAATTGACTACAGTTAATTATCGCCACTGAGGGTATCAAATCAAGCATCGTAAAGTACTTTACTGTGTAAATTTTCTGCGTGTTACGTATTATTCATTTATTTATTGATTCCCCACTAGCTGATCGCCGCGGTTTCACCCGCGTTTAAAAATAAAAAAGAATACATAATAAACAAAAATGTCATCCCGCTCTCCCGCGGCGGCGCGGGACTATTATACTTTATAATAGTCGCTAGCCAGTCGGAACCGACGGCTTTATGTACCTCAAGAACATACAAAATTTAACCCCTAAGGTAGGTGACCCCTTCCAACTATTGATTGCGTCATTTAACTTTATAAATCAGTTATGATCTAGACAGCCAGCGGGGCTATGCGCTACTAGATTGACTATCTGGATTTAATTGACTCCAGTTGATTAAGGTATCATCGCCACCGGAGGCATCAACTCACACATGGTTGAACACGTTTAATGTAATACACTGTATACAAGGTGCAGAACGCGACTTCGTTCGTCTGCGATGTAGCTCTTGAAATTTAATTAAGCGAGAGCTTTAGTTAATACATTTATTTATTTAGTTTTGATTGATCAAAAATTGATAATAATGATAAATAACCTTTAAAAATATAGTGCCTTTGTTTCCGGGTTGCAGTCTACTCGTATGTTGTTCTTTGTAAATCTTTCAAGTCAAAATGGAAGTCAACGATAAAGGAAGTCAAAATCGGTTCAACTTTTAATTCACTACGATTTAAAAACTATTTTCATCACAGATTGACACTATAGTTCTTTAAGTAAGTATTTATTTGCAGTTTGATTAGAATTCCTTCGAGTTTTCCTAACGAATAGACAAAACAGTCGCACCATTAAAAGGCTATTTTACATGTCCAAGTCAAAACATTTGAAAACAAATATTTATTTTGGTCAATGTTTTTAACAGGCGCGAACATTCCATTTTAGAGTTTGTCTTACAAAACAGCTTTTGTCTAAAGATACACCAACAACTAAACTATGACTGTCATCGAATGTCAGCATATGTCTAAAATAGCAATTGGAATAAAAATAAATTAGAATAGGTTTACAGACACCGTGAATGTTGGCAATTTTAGGTGAGTTTTTTGAAAAATGTATGTATTCCTTATTGCTTTGTTGTATTTAAATTTAGTGGTACTTTATTAAAAGATTGTGGTGTTTAAATTTAATTTGTTCATTTGTACTCCAATCAACGGACTGTTTTGAAAAAAATATTCAAGCCAAATAACAGTTTCGAAATATTTAACCGTCTGTTTGATAGCTAACGATGCCAAACATAGACAAATACCAGCATCAAACATATAACAACCCTAGCATGGGTTAAGACAAAGTTCGAGCAATCAGCCCAAACACTATCATACGAACTGTGGCTTGTTTGTTTGTTCAGCAGTTTCCTACAAGTGGGAATCAACGTGCGACCCGCGTCATCAGCCCGTGACGTCGGCCCACGCGTTTCAATTCGCATCCCCTAACGTTGTGCCACCGTGATTACGTGATCAGGGACTTAAATAGAACCGCCGTTTTTATGGCTTCGTTTGGTTTCCGCAAATAGCGTCGATGTTTGCGGATGCTTTAAGGAAATTGAACGAAGCGAACTAAAGTATGTATTTTTGCTTTTTCTAAGGTGTCGTTCTCTATGTATCTTAGGGTGGAAACAATGCAATATTTTCAGAAAAAATGAAGTAGCTTAGTACCTTTCCTATTTTATTAAAACTGACAGCTATCAGACGATTGGAGATCAGAGCTTGGAGACGACTAACAAAAGTCATCTTTCCTAGGAAGAGTTTCCAGCAATGGGATTCTAAAAACGATTCGTGTGGTTATTACAACTCAAATCATCTTCAATAATCTTTAAATAGTAAAAATGTACATGAAACTACTCAAAATTGCGTTGATCTTAAATAATTAGTTACAGGGATATGTGAGCAAATGCTTGATACATTTTTGAGCAAAGCGTTCGTGGTTAAGTCAAACTCATTGGGTTAATTCTACCGGTTACAAAGTATAACTAAACGGGAATGTATCATATTTATACTCGGATGTTCTGGGAATGGCAATGATATATTTATTCTTGGAATACGGAGATTTATTTTGAACGCACTAACATTAGTCTAGGTGTTTGAAAGGCATTGATTTATTGAGTGTGAACAATTTGTCCGTAACGAATAGGTACTTGACAGTGAATTATAAATACAGCACAGGTATAAGGAAAACACTGTACCCGGAATAAATATTACTAACAAAGTAAGATTGGGAGAGACAGAAGATCATTAGTCATACTTTTTTCAAACATAAAATAATGGGGATTCATTTACTTAAAAATAAATAGTCAAATTTTAATGCACTTATTTTAAGAATCATATTTAAAAATCCCGTTGTAAACTGTCAGTTATTTTAATGGAGAAACTATAGTAAATATTAAAATAGTACCTATTCGTGTAGTTGGTCAACAACTAAAAGTAAAATGATAATATATTTGATACATTTCAGTAACTCAATTTAAAGTGAATGGAAAGTTTCACGAGTTAAGTAAGAGCCACGGGCGTCATCGTTCAATAGATAAGTTGCTTTGTTTACGACGAAGGTGAAGTTGCACGTAATTAATTGGTAGTCATAGACCGCGCCGCGGGGCGGCTGTAGCAATTTTCCAGCGCACACTGTAAACAAAGGTTATCGGCTATTGTGTCCTGATAAAACCTTAATATACAACTTCATACATACATACATAGACACAACGTATTTCAGACTGAACATTTGTGCGACTGGAGATAGAATCCAAATTTTTCCTAATGGCAGATGGATAGTTTATACTATGCGGAACATCACTGAAGCATCACATTTCATGTTTTATGTAGGTGGCTATGCAATAACATTCTCTAACTCATTTGCATTTTACCTTGTCGAAAATAACACAAATTTGACAGCCGAAGGCGATTGGGGTTTTCAAACGCACTCAAAACTTGTAACTTCTCTACATTTAGCTTAGCAGGAGATTTTTCAGGCAGGAGATATCAATCATTGAGAAACGTTAGTTAACTCATAGTTTAGAAAATAGAAGTATTTTTACAGAACCTCACTTCGATTTAATTAATTTGCCAAGATTATATTCAGAGAGATGATATTGTTCGAATCGAGAACGAGACGACCGTCGGAATCGATCAAATCAAAAGAAAACAAAATAACTTGAGAATCTGTCCAAACCTTTTCGAAAGCCATTTATAACTAATATTTTCCTTAAAAAAAGACACCCATATTAATGAATTGTTCTTTGAATGGAGGCACGTTGTGTTATAACACTGCCCACACATTTCGCTTATAATTTGTTCCGGAGAGCTTTCTATATTTAGCACCTCGTTTCGGCACAACTAGACTAATATATGCAGGTTGCTTATTCAATTATGACTACGTGTTAACAAATTGTGGCCTCGGTAACTGGGAATACAATTTGCATATTATCTAAGAACATGTGTGACTGATGTTTGTATAATAAAATTATACTTAATCGTGCTGTTTTTGTTCTTTTGAGTAGCTTATTTGAGTAGCTACATTACCTTTCTATTCGATATGGATATTTTTTCTGTCTGAATTGTTTTGTTTTTATTTGGTCTTTTTTTAGTTAATTGAGAACATAATTATTTAATAGCCTGTCTAAAATTTCAATAAAACATAAACTTTCTAAATTCTAGAATCTGGAGCTAATTTTTTATCCTCCGAGACTGATAACCAATGCGTTGATGCTCCGGAGGATTAAGCAAAAATGCCTCATATTCTTATTAGTCTCATTCTAAGCATACTCTTAAAAAAGTGATCTTAAGGAGTTGCTAGAGAAGAATGTTAACGAGAAATTTAAAAACTATATTCGGTAACGAGGTGTTTAGTACCTTAAAATATAAGTTAAACAAGTCAAAATAGTTAATTTTCCTTGAGCAAAGTTAGCATAAATGCCTTACTCGCTGGCAGTTAACCCACATATAAAAGAATGGGTACATACAAAGATTTACGTTTGCAGGAATTCTCATTAACAATCATTAACGGACTGAAAGACTAAAGTTTATGGTGTGTTTTTCTTTCAAATCCTGACACGGTCTTAAGTAATAAAGTTAATTTATTCGGGCCAAAAACATCAAGCGTCGCGTAAAAGTAAAATAAACACTGTGGACAGCGAAAACATACGCGGCCCGTTATGAAGACAATGTATTTATTTTGGTTCACAAAGGAACGGTCATGAGAGCAGTGGGTTGGCTGGAAGTGATCCATCATCTATGCACTATTGGATTTTGAATATTCGACCACAATATTCGAATGTGAATTTTATATCGCTTGCGTTAAGGCAAATAGTTCCACTGGAGATGAAATTTTGTTAGTTGTATTGACTGTCCGTACGTAATACGCGTTCCACTCCGGAAAACACTTTGATGAGGAAGTATGATTTCGAAAGAAAACATATCATGTTAGTTTACATTTCGCAAGCGCCGTTGGAACATGTCCTACTCCCATATGAAAATAGATATGTAGATTACGAGGTTTGAAAACACCAGTATTGCTTTAATCATTGACCAATCAAGTTTTTCACATATAATTAATATGCGCACTGACAGACGGGCAAGCGTGTTCGTCTGTACCTCGTTACTCCATAGCGGTTACTTAACACTGCCCTTATAATTTGTTTACTCGAAAACTTTCTGGTTCACTACCTAGTGAACCATCATAACAGATTAGATTGTTGTTTTAGCACCTGTGACGGTGGTCGTTACGTCATCGCCCTCGGGGTTGCGTCATTAAGGTAGCAGAGACAAGGCGGGATTTGATTATGGCCTCGAGCGATCTAGCCGCGACCTAAAACCGATTGTTTGCGCTGTCACCATTTTATGGACGACCTCTTCTTTACACAATCTGGATTGTAGGTCAAGCGTAGTCTGGTGAGAGGGGTCGATGGAAAATTTTGCGTCAATCGCAGCGGGACTCCAATCTAACGCGTAAACAGCCTCTTTATTAAGGTGGCACTAAACGTGACATTTTGAGCGATCGGTCCCGAGATGAAAGGAATAAAATGAACGATTTGGAATATTCCCGAGCGTATTTCTAAAAAAGGTCAAATGTTTATTTGATTATAATTAAAGCGCTCAATACGCAAAAGACTGACACGATTTACGAAAAGGACTTAGGCTTGGGGGACAGTTTTATTTTTGGTACCAAATAATTTTGTGTCCCTGTTATAATAGAATTAATGTTCCATATTCCGGAATAATAAAACACTAAAAGAAGACTGCAATTAAATTATAATCCCGTAATACCCATTAAGAATTTACTAGCTTCGCCGCTATAACTATTTTGACAATGAGAACATTATACCGTCCTCCGCAGTGACCCAAATTAGATAACAGAGCGATCATTAATCGTTAGCCAAATTGAATAATCAGTTACAAAATTTTGGAGAAAACATCGCGACAAAAAAATGGGTCAGTCGCTGACGCAAAAATATTTTGTACTTTGGCGAGAATTAAAAAAAAGAAGGAAGTTAATGAGAATGTCGGTGAAGAGGTTCGGGAGGAATTTGCTCCAATTGCGGTTCGATGCTCGGAAAAATGATCCACACGTTTCGGTGTTTCTGTATAACGTGAGCGCAGATATTTGTTGACACACTTCGATGTGTGTTTGCGACCAACTAAGGAAACCGGGCTAACTACCAGATTGATTCGCTCATACCGAGGACCCAAAAAACGAAATTACTGTTTTGATCGCGAATGATAAACATTGCCTTGTTTCGGATGTAATGATGTTTCGCAATACGTTAACTCAGCTAATTCAGTTTTTCATTTGCATAATTGAGACATATTGCGTTTGAGTGTGTATTAACGTTTCCACCACACGCAATGATATTTAAACACCGTCTTTATAATACTTGCGTTTCTGTTACTTCATAAAAATATGTGATAACTACGGCCATTTATTCTAATTACGATATGTAGTTAATTCTTGACGCGAAATTGTAACAGCGTGTTTAGCATCAAATTAACTTCAATCCAATGTAGAATATAAACATTACGTAAAAATATGAATTTTGAAATGATTTTATTCAGGTACTATGATTTTGTGTAGACCGTAAATTATGTCTAAAAAATTAAGTAGCGTCTGCCACGGTATGAGGTTGGATGGGTGACCGCTATTGATCATGCTGATGATTGCATTTTGTGCCTGATATTTGTATGCAATTGCGAAGTGATATATTTTCTTAAAAAAAAAAAAAAACAGTATGCGATGAAAGTAAACCTCGTTAGTAACAATTGAAGGCAAAGTGACCTAAATATCGATACTATCAAAATCTCAGCAGGAATTGTTTACCATCAGATCTCGGTTACTTGGGGTCCTGAATAATGGAATACATCGCATGTCCATATTTGATTGATGTTCTCAACTTGCTGCTTTTGGACCAGTTTCGTGTTTGATTGATGAATATAAATTATCGTATAACCTACATAATATTTTGGATCACATTGATAAGTATGTCTATATAAATAAGATGTTGTACGTGTTGCTTCATGTGTATCCACGTGATAAACATTTGCTATGTAATAAATGGAAAAGACAAAAACATCATATTGACATTAATGATTCAATAAGTTAGCTTTAAAGATACTTAGATCTATTGGATACGGGTCTCTCCACACAACTAGATAAGGCTTGTGCTTGATTGAAATATGAAAATAATAATATACAAGAAAACATTTGTAATCCTGTAATCTTACTAAATGCAAATCATCCTCTTTCTTTCCAGCGAATGTTTAGTCGCAGTTAGCAATGTCGATGTGTAAAGTCAATAAATCAATTTTATTACTTCACAGAGTTCGCTTTTCTTCCAATCAAATTATATGTTAACGGAAAACATATTAAAACTTCATTGGATTGTATGCAGACCCTCATAAATTATGTACCCAACGTCACTAGTCAACGTCATCTATGTGGGATGCTCATAGAGTTATTATACATAGAGGAATGCCATAGGCAGGCCTGTTAGCGCGAATGTCCAACAAATCATAAAAGAGGGAAGATGAGAAACCTATGCTTATCTTTGTCTAAACACTTTATTTGATTAGGCAGCCTAATTTGCTTTCTCTTTTTATGGATATATTTTAGGCTGGCACCCCTTTTCTAATTGTAATAATACTATGAGGATGTTAGTTGCTAATATTTCTTCTTCCTCAAGTGTCAACTAGCGTTGGTATTCTAGTGTTCAGTTCTTTAGGAATGTAGTAAATTTAACGGTGTACAAAGCATCGTTTTATGTTAAGGAAATAAATTTAACTTAATTTATCATGTGTTATTCAAAAACTACAAGAAGTACTACAAGGAATAGACGATACTCAGAAAGCTAATAAAAATTTATACGCTTTCGCTGGTTGACCAATTGATTATTTGGGGGTAGTAACGATTTGCTATAGATTAGTTGCCGATTAGTTTTAGATCAGACGCTTGTATTTGCAGCTTGTCACAGGTGTATAAGAGCTGCAAATCTGAAATGACCACTTTACATCTGTACTATCTAAATACCAAAGTCGTAAATGAGAACGCATTTAACACGGAAAGTGAACATCACTGATCCCATTTTACATTTCGCGACGGAGATTATGCGATTAGGAGATTTTGGCGTTATGTAGGACATAGCTAGGATTTGGCACAACAGGTCTAGCCGTGTTTAAATAAACAACATAATAATAAATAAAGTATAAGTTTTTAATTAGGTCAACATGGCTACAATCAGTTTGGAAGTTATTTAAGGATAATTAAAACAATTTTGAAAGTCAAATGTCATGACACAGCGAAAAGCATTTTCGGGTTCCGACGACGTCTACTCTGACCTTGATTGTCAGTATAGATGTACCCCAGTTGGACGAGTTTAACCTAATTTATTCCGTTAACTGAGACGTGAATAGCACGCTGATGCTTTCAGAATTGGAAGTTGAATGAAGGGGTGAGACATTATGCTCAAAGATTCGACGAGTTATTGAGGCGATGAGATACAGATACAGATACTAGATACAGACGTATCTAGGGTACGATACGGTAACGGGATGATAAGAGTATGGTACGGGATGTTTAAAAAAATTTACAAGACCAATATTTAACATCTTTACTTTGGGAAGTCTGTTAAAAATGTTTACTAACTATCGGACGGGGATCGATGACCTAAGGTGCCCTTTGATAAATCGAAAACACGCATAGAACTACCGTCTAGCGGTCACCCATACAATTCCCGTCATACTCTGACAATCGTTTATTCGCTCATAGTATGACAAGTTGGCTTTAACAACTGGGTGGCTGCTGAAGCGACCTTCAAGTATAAAGATAAAGCCTCTTTCTCACAATGAAGATGCAAAAGGTATTTATTATCTTTTGAAATATCTCCGCTTCGTATTTCCTTCCTGCGATGCTCTCTGAACTCAGTGATTTAAGGTACAATTGGCGCTTACAAATTGACGGCCTCCGATAAACATTGCAAATACGTTCCATCTTTCGCGATGACCCGCGGCAAAGTTAAAAGGGTCTCGCGACAAGTATCGATGTTAACTCGAGGACCTCGTTTTCTTTGTCATTATTTATTGTTTATTTAATGTTTCCTTTTCAGCTGATTGATTGTATTCGACGTCTCTGCAGACCCTTATCAACAGTCGCTTAAATATGAATAAAAATATAAATGATCGTTAACGAAATGAAAAAACGACGTCTCGTTACGAGCAATGCCCGATTGACCATCTGCATTGTAGCAGTTTTCTTTTATGAGTTCCAGGTTCGATTTCCCGAAAGAGGAATGATAAATAATCAAAGCAAAGGTAAATAATCAATTAATTATATACTCTAGGTATGTTATTATTCTTGTATGTGTCTATGACACCCACATCATATCTTTGTACATTCAATTTTACGTGTTTAAACTTTCAACATGAATTTAAATTTAAAATTTTGTTATACAATGGAGCCTTTTAAAACCGCGCATGGTTCGTACAGTCCATTGCACCACATGGACAACGGTCCTAATTGCCCAACCATTGCACCGGCCATGTCAGGCTTGTGCAAGTGGCATTTGAAATATTTTTAAAAGCATATTCGAGTCGGCCACGCAACGCCCCGGCCTATTGTTTTAACTGCCCACTATTAACCTGCGCGGACTCATCGCGATTTCGATAACCGCAAAACAACAGTAAACTTGTTGTAGTTATCTGATATGTTCGGGAGCTGTTGCAACTATACGCGATTATGTTGTACAGTGTTGTGTTTTGACGAGTTAAAGAATGGAATGCGTTAAGATTCACACTTTCTGAAAGTGTTACTAGATATTTTTGAAATTTTTGGATGAGAGTTGATCGCAACAAACACTTTTCCTCACAAGCGTGTTTACAGTTTTGTTCATAGCTGAAAATATTAGTGTAGAGGCAGGCAAATCTATATCATTATACCAATAAAATAGCGGTTCGTTTACTCTTCGACATTTTACAGAGAGGAATCGATGAGCGTCCTCACTGCCCCTCACCAGATATGGTATTCAGCCGCCTCACACGTCGTTGGCGATTACGCAAAATCGAGACGACGGCGCTCTGAAATTAAACCGCCGCCGCCGGGTGCGGTCCATAACGACCCGCCTTAAAACCGTAGGAAGTGATTATTGTTTATTTTTATAATTGCCGTGTCAGGAAGTCGGAACCCGGCGGCAACCGAGCCAGTGGAATATACGAGTCGCTCGGTGCACGAAAATAAAGCAATTCGACCGGGACAGCTAATTAAATGAATTTACACGATCCCGTGTGGGCAATTTACGTCAGCGCATCTGAAGCCTACTCTTACTGGTTTTACATCGTCGTGCCAAAATAGTGCGAATCGGCGATCGGTGCGTTTGTTGGACCATTTATGGTCAACGATGATTGGCCCTTTCGACATGCAAACTTTTTACGCGTTGACGCTGTGAGCTTTATGTCGCATCTCTACGTCAATGCCTTAATCGAACCCATGGTTTAAATAACCATAAATTGAAACGTACACATAAGTAACTGCAGCCAATATTGACGTAGTGTATCATTATTTGTACTAAGAAGTAAACTGTTGCCAAATAAAGTGAAAGGACGCGAATGAGCGTGTAATTTTTTGAGCCAAGATTTTTGCAAGTTACCGTTCTA
>DWLZ01000135.1:0-13240 GCA_018251995.1 Urbanus velinus | reverse complement strand
GGGCCACATGCGCGTGGAGCGCGCGCTTATACTGTTTAAAAAATTAAAATATATTGCTACTAGATTCTACATTTTCTGTATTAGAAGATAATTATTGTTGCATATTTTGAGCTACATATTTTTTCAATCAAATCATATTTTGCATGAAAAATAATTCGAATCGTTTGATAAAATTCCCTCTACAGCGCTTTTAAGAATAAATTACACCTTTTAACTCCAACTCTATTCACATGCCAGCAGTGTAGCTCACGAAATATACTAAAAGCCAACCCCGAGAATACATGAATGAGTAAACAAACACTTTTACGATTTCGTCGTCTACGTTACATCTCCGGAATTCTTCGCATGCGAGTTAGCAAATCTCGCGTCCGCGAGATTCTACTCACGTTGCGAATGAGTGGCCGACAAAGGAAAAAGGGCTTGCATACCTTATTACCACCTTTTTGCAAATCCCCACTTATGTGAAACATGACACTCCGGTAATTTAAAATGACAAGCAAGTGCTACGTGCTTGTGGTTACGTTATTTGATATAGGAATTATTTTTTGAAATATAACTCCCATTTTTCGATTTTTTCCATCGATATATACAATATACAAATTACAAATACATATACACTGGTTTTTAGTATGCTTGAAAACTTCTATACACATTTAATTTAAACGATATATTTATACCACCATCGTTTTAGATTTTATAAAAAACATACCTAAATGATTTTTCATTTTACTTTCTCGGTCATTAATTGTGGGACAAAAAACATAAAAGTCAACGTGAACACCAAAAATATTACGGGCAGAGCTTCACTAATTTTTCTTGCATATTTTTCTGCGTCTGAATGTCACTGTGGGTTTCCTTGCAATTAATCAGAAAGTCAATGAGCCGTTTTGTTTGGACATATCTGATGAACAATCCTTCCCTAGAGCTTTGCCCAAGAGTATTAAGTAGCGTAATCGAAAGCTACTTTCGTTCAATAAATATTGACATTTCTGTACACAAAATGAGACCTCAGCTCCGAATGAGGTTATGTCAAGAAGAACTTAGTATGACCGTATTATCTAATCATTTGAGTATATAATATATTTCCAATACAAATAATTTAGTTGAAACTCAATTTGATTTGTTTTTAACGAAGCCAGTTGTTAAAATACTGTACTTTATCCTTTCTACTATATGTAGATTCTTTTTTCTTTCATCATTGGTTTCTCCCAATCAAAGTGCTCAAAAATATAAAATTACTTACGCTTGTACTTAAGCCCAATTCATTCCTTTCTTGGTATGACTGAGGTATCACTTTTTACGTGTGCATGACAAGAGCAAAAAGTTGAAATGTGAGTTCGGTATTTATCAATTGTTTTTATGTCTCCAAAACAAAGATGAGACGCCAACCTCAAAAATGATAGTTCATTGAACCCATAAAGTACTCTAAACGAGGAAATGGAAAGGAAGAGAAACGAAGAACAATGCTTGTATTTATTGCCTTTATCTTATTTGCATGCAATTCGGTGTATTGCTGTCCCCACTGTAAACCATGTCTGGTATTGCCTTCCGACTTGTTTATAGAATATTTACTCATAAACATGCAGATTGCGGATGGGACGCGTTTTTATGTAAAAAAGAGGGGAGCTATTTTATTGATTACCCTCTTGACTTTAGCGCGTCATAGTGAGGGATTGGTTCTGCATATCAGAATTAAGCCGATAAAGCTTTTGGCATATTTCATGCAATTTTGTTTTGTTCTGGCGCAGTGACTATTTTCATACGTGACGCGGTCACATATTACATTTCTCGGTGCAGCGGAACGGAGACATCGTCTGGATTACAAGACAGCTCGCTCTATTTATAGCGATAAAACTGAATAGAGTTAGCCTTTTAACGTTATTGCTAAAACGCTTATATGGATTAGACAATTACTTGACGTCGGCATTTTTTAATGCTTCTTGTAAATCTTAATCTTTTTGGAGGTTTCTTATGTATGTCTAAATTAACACGTGTATTGGTATGTCTGTATGTCTGTATCGGGATGTATTAAAATATGTTGAAATAGAAACCGTTGCAACATGAAAATACTATTCGTTGTAGAAAATTTAACCCTTTTTCTAAAATTCCAAGCGCTATAACTTTTTCCGTAAAACTTCTAAAAAAGCCAGAAGCATCGCAAATAATCCGTGAAATAGTTTTGCGCCTCGACGCCTCATAACAACATATTTTGTGTCGAGCTGTTGCGTTTACCTCTTTATTCCTCGTTAACTCTGCAGGAAGTTTACTTAAGACACGTCTTTTCAGTATTTAGTTTATTTATTTATTTAATAAAGGCACACCAACTAAGTACATATTTAAGTAATACAAATTCAAGAGTTACAATATTCAACATTACAGTTATATGCACCTAAATTAGAGGCATGCACAACATTGTTATAAACACATAGTAATCTTTTATAAAAAATACTGTTTAGTGGTTGTACATTGTTTGATAATGAAAAAGAGTGAGGTATAAAGATATAAAAAAAAATAAACTAAATGGCTTAATATTAAATGTCTGACAATGCTGAAATAATCTTTTTCCTAAACAGGCCCAAGGAATCCGCATAGATATCAATGTCAGTCTTATGATATATATCATTTAACTTTCTTTGCATAAGGTTTAAGGGTGAGTTTCTAGCATACTTGCGTTTATTGGGATATGTATAAAAAGGCCTATAAATCCTACTATATGTAACCCTTGCTGACACTCTAGGTACACTGATATTAATTCGATTCAAGAGAAAAGAGCAGTCAATCATACCATTCAACAGTTTAAACAAGAAAATACCACCAGATAGCTCATTCCGTCTCCATAATGAAAGATAGTTTAAATGACGTAATCGAGCGTGATAGCTGTTGTGTATAAGATGTGTTCGAGTTTTATATGAGAGTCTTTTGATAAACTTTTTTTGAACCTTTTCTATACGTTGGAGGTGGTTTTGATAGCACGGATACCAAACAAGAGATGCGTACTCTATGTGACTTCGCACTAAAGCATTATACAAAGTTTTAAGAGCAGGAATAGATGTGAATTCTTTGGTGTTACGGGTAATAAATCCTAACATTTTAAAACTTTGTTTTATTACATGGTTAATGTGACTAATGAAGCGTAATTCTGAGTCGAATAAAACCCCGAGGTCTCTCACCTCATCCACTCTTTTTATGCTTTTATTAAAAATCTTATACTTGGAGTTATATTTATTACGTTTTCTACTGAATTTAATGTGCAAACATTTTTCGATGTTAATATACATTGAATTAGTTATACACCAGTTGGCAACATTCTCAACATCCTTTTGTAGCAATTCTTCATCTGTTGAATTTTGTACCACTCTAAATATTTTCAAGTCATCAGCGTATAGCTGAAATTCTGAGTATTTAATACAGTGTTTAATATCGTCGATGAACATGCTAAACAAAATTGGACCTAATATAGACCCCTGTGGAACGCCTGATAAGGGAATACAAGAACTCGAGGTGAAACCATTTACCACAACTCTCATTTTGCGATTTTTTAAGTACGAGCTGAACCAGTTCAAAAGTGACCCGTCAATATAAAATTGATGTTTAAGTTTGTACAGAAGTATATCATGATCGACTCTATCAAATGCTTTGCTTAAATCACTGTAAACAACATCCACTTCACTATTGGAACTCACGTGCGACAGAAGCTGCTCTAAAAACGATAATAAGTTTGTGTTTGTTGATCGTTTGGATATAAAACCATGTTGTTGTTGGCATAATAAATGTTTCGTGTGATATGTAATGTGCGAGCTAATTACTTGTTCAAACACTTTTCCTAGTACTGGTAGTATGCTGATAGGTCTATAGTTTTCTACCAAATGTTTGTCACCCGATTTAGGGATTGGTACTACAATAGCCTCTTTCCATATTTTAGGAAACTCTCCGTCATTTAATGACTTATTAAATAATATTTGAAGAGGTATGGTCAAGGGACTGGCGCATTCTAAGAAGAAGATTGGAGGGATATTATCATGACCGCAACCTTTCGAGGTGTTCAGACTTTTTAGGCGAGTTTCAATTTCAGTTCCAGTAACATATATTTTATTTAAGTATTTAGAATCACCCATTGTAGTATGTATATTATCAAGGTGGTCCCGGGGGATACATTTATACGCATTATATACACATGAAAAATAGTTACAAAAGACGTTAGCTATACCTACGCCATCAGACGCACTTTCATTATTGAATTTTATAGTTTGGGGTATGTTACTTTTGTGTTTGCGTTTAGTCTTGATGTATGACCAGAAATGCTTCGGGTTTTTGGTGACATTATTTTGTATTTGTTTTATGTATATACTATAAGATTTATTAATTAATATGTTACACCTCTTTTTTAGCAAATTGTATTCGTATTCGTCTAATTTATTGTTAAATTTCTTCATTTTAATTCTGTGCTTTTCTTTTTCTTTCAAAATTTTTATAGTATTGCTGCTATACCATACAGGATATTTATTTTTAGTGGATCTTTTTTTTGGTATTACTTCCTGAATTATTTTGTTTATAATTTTATAGAACAAATCTATATTTTGATCAACCGTATGTGATGAATCTAATTCCTTGTTCCAATCTACAGCAAATAGTTTTTCTCGTATAATGTTGTAGTCAGCTTTAAAGTATTGTAAAACGGTTTTGTTATTAGGTTTGAGTGTTTTAGGTTTACTTATTGTAAGGTCAATTTGAATTGGGGGGTGATATTCGTCGACTTTGCTAATGATATCTGTTGCATTAGTTACAGTTATAGGATAGGAAGTATTTGAGAAGACAAGATCTAAAGTTTTAAGTTGTTTGTTTTTGATATCATTGTATTGCTTAAGACAAGCCCCTGCGGCGAAATCAATCAGAGCCGTACTGGTGATAGAACCTGAAGCTATAGGTTTCACGTGTGTGGCCGATGGTGAGCGATTCCATTGAATTTGACTCTGATTAAAATCTCCAATAAGTAGAACATTGTCCAGATCATCAACAAAATTTTCTACTTTGTGTATAAAGTGTGACATGATTTCAATATTTACTGGTGGCGGTAAGTACACGGCACATATATGTATTTTGTTACAAGTGTATTGGTTTTGATGTTCAATAGTGACCCACAAATCTTCACATGAACTTTCCAGATTTGTGTTGCGGGATGCATTCAGTGATTTTGAAACGGCTATAAGAACCCCGCCCCCATCCTTGCCCTTGTTAAATGTGTTTGAATGTCTATCTCTCCTAAATACCTGATATCTATCATCTAAAATTTCAGCTGTGAATATACTATCGTTAAGCCAGGTTTCAGTAAAGATAATTACTTGATAGTTACATGAAAGAGCGTTTTTAAAGACATTTTGCAATTTGGTACGAATTCCTCTCACATTTTGATAGTAAATGCTAAGTTGATCAGACATGAATAATTATAACAATAAAATATAGAACAATAAAAAAAAATATAGTAATAACAAAAAAGGATATCAATATAACTACGTTACTAAATTATTTAGAAAGGTGCGATCGAACAGCTAATTTAGTAAGTTTTGAAGGGCTTCTTTGTGGGTAATGATCAGTGCCGGTGATGATTCATCCTTCCGAACAAAGATTTTTCCATTTCGTATCCAAACAAACTTATATTGTTTCTCTTTTGCTCTCATTCTTGTTGCGGCGTGTAGGCTCTTGTTAGATGGTGTTAGATGTTCGCTTACATATACTGGGGAGTCTGTGTCTCCATAACCCAAAAGTTTAGTACTGAGCTTATGTTTCGGGTTCGCTTTGTTGTAAGTTAAGATTGAAGCCAAAAGGTTGTCTCTTTTAAGTTTGCTTGAAAGCTTGCATATGACCGTTCGTGGCATCTTTGACGCTGGATTAAATTTTTGAACTCTATTGCAAGAGAGTATTTCATTTTCGGTTAGCGGAAAGGAGACAACCTTACACAGCTGTGTCACAGTATTAATGAGATTTTCTTGTTTATGCTCAGGCAGGCAATGAATTTCGATGTTATTCTGACGAGCATCCTGTTCAGTTTGGGCTAGTCGAAATTCGAGATCGTTTATTTTGTTTTTTAGGATGATATTTTCCGTTTGTATCTGTTTTGTATTTTCAATGCAGAGCCTAATATCAGCAAGAGCGTTATCAAACTGGTTGTTTATGAGGGCTATTGATTCTTGAAATCCTTGTATTTCCTTTTTAATTTTGGTAAACTCTTCATCAAAAGTGTTCCTAATCATAGCTCGAAGCTCGCCTCGCATGATGGAGATTATCTCTGATCGCAGCACAAAATCTTGATTTGTTCCAGGTGTATCATATAGTGAAGCAGGTAGATTTGCACGCCGCATTGTTATGTTTTGGGTATCGCTGTCGGAGCAATCATCTATGTCGGAAGCAATTTTAACAGGCGTTGAATCGAGATTTCCCTCCTTCCTTTGCGCCGAGCGCAGTCGCACGGTACATTCCGGGCAGTTCCAACTCTTCATCTTCCTCACGTTTTCTGTTCTTACGTTAACACACAGTGGATGGTAACTATTACTGCAAGTTTGTTGAGTACAGGAAATTTTCTCAGTAGATTTTAAGATTTTCTTACAGCCTTCACATGTACTCATTTTAGATTTATTATTATAATCGTAGATGAATATATAAGGAAAAAAAAAGAAAAAGAAAAAAAAAAGTTGGAACGCTGGGATCGATCCTCCGTTGGTAGCTCGTTATCGACTCCCTATACCGCTGGGCCGAGCGTCTTACGGTTGAAGTGACGAATTTTGCTTAGTGTATATTCAGTAGAGATGTTTACGTATAATGTTGACGTATTCTTGATAGTTATCAGCACTGGTCACTACCCTCACAGTAAAAAGTTAATGGAATTTAACACTCATTTTTCGTTTTAATAACTGGTTTCACTAATCAAATTTGCGAAAAAAGTTGTACACAATTTGAAGAAAACTTTAATTCACCTATTGAGTCAATACACTTGTTAAACTTTCAACTATTTCTAGGATTTAGCAATTATTTACGCGGACTCAATCAATACGTGACTGATTACTAAGATGACATATGATTACATTCCTTATCATTACAAAATTGATATACCCGTGACTTTTTGGAAAATAAATATTACCGATTACCGATTGCTAACTACGAATCGTCTTTCATTTGCAACAAGTTCCCACAATTGGTGACCCCGATATTCTACGATGGAGACCTCGGCAGACTACGAAGAATGCGGGAACTAGGAGGCAGTTCTTTCCCGGACGAAACGTTGAAGGTCATCTGGATGAATCAGATCCCAGCTCAGATACGCGCCGTACTATCCGTCAACACAGAGTCATCACTCGACGGACTGGCTGCCATGGCTGACAAAATGATGGAGCACTCCGAAGTTTCCTCGATCGCTGCTGTCACCGCTGTCACCACTACGATGCCCAGTACGAGCATGCACAATGCCCAATACGAACTACTGGCCAAACAATTGGAAAAATTAACGCTCGAGATAGCCGAACTTCGAGTACGTCAAGAAGAGAGTACACCCAGAAATGATCGCCGTCCATTTCGTCCGCGCAGCAGATCTCGCTCTCGCGCGCTATCCCATGGTAGAAAACCGGGAGATTCCGACTGGCAATGCCGATTCCACTTTCGTTTTGGCGATAAAGCTCGTCGCTGCGAGTCACCCTGCGCGAGAAGAAAAAATAAACAGGAAAACTAGAAAAGACATCGACGGCGGCGGGCGTCGATGTTCCTAAGTCAAGCCACCGTCTATGCGTCGTTGATTTGAAGACACGGGAACGATTTTTAATTGACACTGGGGCGGACATCTCGGTAATAGCAGCGAAGAAGACTATGAACAACCAACCTACGAACGGGTACAAACTATATGCTGCGAATAACACGCCGATACCTACCTACGGAGAGCGAACACTCGAACTCAACTTAGGGCTGCGTCGAAGCTTCAAATGGACATTTATCGTCGCCGGCGTGAAAACATCAATTATAGGAGCAGATTTTTTAAGAAAACATCGACTGCTTGTGGACTTACATCGTCGCAAGCTCATCGATACAGTAACAGACCTCAAGATTGATGCCGTCAATATTAGAAACACCGATCCAGCCGTATACACGATGAACCGAGACCATGATTATCACAACATCCTGAAGAAATACCCAGATCTCCTACGCCCTATGTCATTGAAGACTCCAGTTAAACACGACGTGACGCACCGTATAGAAACATCTGGACCGCCATTATATGCAAGACCGAGACCACTTCCCCCTGAAAAATACAAAGCCGCAAAACTTGAATTTGAGAAGATGATGGAGATGGGTATATGCAAGCCTTCAAGCAGTCCATGGGCCAGCCCTCTCCACGTCGTAACAAAAAAAGATGGTTCACTGCGAGTATGTGGGGATTACCGACGACTGAACGCCGTAACAGTACCAGACAGATACCCAATACCGAGAATTCAAGATTTTTCCTACCAATTGCATGAAAAGAAGATATTTACAAAATTAGACGTCAAGATGGCATATTTTTGGATACCAATGGAGAAAGAAGATGCACAAAAAACAGCTATAATTACTCCATTCGGCTTATTTGAATTCAACAGCATGACGTTTGGGCTACGAAACTCCGCTCAGACGTTTCAACGATTCATGCACCAGGTACTGCGAGGACTCGACCACTGCGTATTCTGTTTTGTGGACGACCTACTAATCCACTCAACAACCAAAGAAGAACACATCCATCACTTAGAACAAGTCTTAGAACGCTTGAACCAATATGGCGTTACACTAAAACTAGAAAAATGCGAATTTGGAAAAAAGACAATACAATTTTTGGGATATGAAGTATCATGCGAAGGTATAAGACCTACCGAAGAACGCATTCAAGCTATAACCAACTATCCGAAACCACAAACTATTCAAGACTTACGAAGATTTCTGGGGATGATTAACTTCTATCGCGACTGCCTACCACTTCAAGCCGAACGTCAATATGAACTAAACAAATATCTGCACAACACCAAAAAGAACGACAAAACACCCATCATTTGGACAACTGAAGCTGAAGAAGCATTTGAGAAATGCCGCCAAAGCATTCTCGAAGCTACCACACTGAATCATCCGGTTCCGGACGCTCCATTATGTCTGATGACCGACGCTTCCGACTACAGCATAGGCGCCGTACTACAACAGAAAATAAACGACATATGGAAGCCACTAGCATTTTTCTCAAAATCAATGAGTGAAACACAGAGACGGTATAGCGTGTACGACCGCGAACTACTAGCAATGTACACAGCTACCAAGCATTTTCGCCGACTGATAGAAGGCAACGATCTAACCATATGTACAGATCATAAACCATTGACATATGCATTAACAAGATCACCTAGCAGCAGCGACACGCCTCGAAGAGAAAGACAGCTACACTTCATCAGCCAATTCTGTACGAAGATTAAACACATAGATGGTAAAAAGAACCAAGCAGCTGACGCACTGTCGAGAATAGAAGAGATTTCTTATGAAAAGTTATCATATGAGCAAAAATTAGATGAAGAGTTGAAGTCATTGAGAGAGAAGCCTAACCTAAAATTCACAAAAATAACTCTTCCAGGTCTCAGTCAACCCATCATATGTGAGACATCATCAGGAGATCCACGTCCATATCTTCCAGCTGACTTCCGTTATGCAGCATTTCAAGCGCAACACGACATAAGCCACCCGGGTATAAGGACTACACGCAAGATGATAACTTCAAAATTCTTTTGGCCTTCTATGAACAAGGATGTGGGAACATGGGCTAAGTCGTGCATCGGATGTCAGCGGGCAAAAGTACAACGTCACGTGATCAGTCCACTGGGCGAATTCGCACCGTCTGAGAGATTCGAACACATTCATATTGACATAGTCGGCCCATTACCCATATCAAATGGCTACAAGTACTGCGTGACAATTATCGACCGGTGTACTAAGTGGCCAGAGGCAATACCGGTACAGGATATCACAGCAGAGACGATCGCCAAGGCTATCTACGAGGGTTGGATATCCAGATTTGGATGCCCACTACGTGTGACCACAGACCAAGGACGTCAATTTGAGTCTGAGATTTTCAACTCATTGATGAAGAAATTCGGCATCACACGCATCAGAACCACGGCTTACCACCCTCAGGCGAACGGCACAGTGGAGAGATGGCACCGCTCACTGAAATCTGCACTCATGGCGAGAGACACCAAAGCAAAATGGAGTGAGGACATATACACAGTACTATTGGGACTACGCACTGCTCTTAAGAAGAATTCTCAAGTCAGTCCAGCATTAATGACTTATGGTTCGACGCTACGACTTCCGTCAGATTTTTTTGTACCGACTAAGTCAAAAATTGAAGACGCAGAATACGTCCGCCGTCTAACAGAAGCAATGTCCGCAATTACCCCGTCGCAAGTTAAGTACGCCTCATCGAAGCAAACTTTTGTACATAAAGACTTAGCATCGTGCAGTCATGTCTTTGTACGCAACGATGCGGTACGCAGCCCACTCACACCGCCGTACGATGGACCGTATGAAGTACTAGAGCGCTATACGAAGAACTTCAAAATACAGCTACCGCGGCGCACTTCTGTTGTGTCGATAGACAGATTGAAGCCTGCACATCTATATAACGAAGATTTAAATATTAATACATCGCAAACAAAAACATCCAGCAGCGCATCTGAAAAACAACCAGCTACATCTCAAGAAGTAAAGACCAGTAGATACGGACGAGTCCTGAAGCCCTGCGTACGCTTCGCTTGAGAGGGAGTGATATGGGCATACAACACGTGCCAGCATCTACGAGCGCCGAGCGACGACTAAGGACCGCAGAACGAGGGACCTCTCGCTCTAATGATCGCAATCGACGCGCGCTGTTGGAGCGAGACAGCTGTATACTCTATCCTGCTCTCACAGTTGTGCTGATAGCACTACTCTCTAGTTGTCATCCTAAAAATTGATATACCCGTGACTTTTTGGAAAATAAACATTACCGATTACCGATTGCTAACTACGAATCGTCTTTCATTTGCAACAAGTTCCCACAAAGACATTCAGTTATTCCGTTCTACTAAGATATCTATAAAATAAGAAATGTTATTGGAAATCGTTTACTTCGTCAAACCCGTTGGTTTCAGGAGTAGACTTAGTTTATTATATTAGGTCCACTTCTAGTCCTAAAACCTTTTTTTTGGTTCGACTCTAGGGTAATACCGTCACACTTTTTAACTAAGCGAAGCTGTTTTCTGGTTCGAAGGTTTTGTTAATAAAGTCATACCTATCCGAAGATTTCTTCTTCAGTCCTCAGGTAATAACATAGCTGAGCTTGATCACAGGTCATATTAGGACGGCACGTCATGTTTTGTAGGATAAAAAAACATATTACCAGATGGTCTGCGTGACTATAAAGTCAGAGATTATTAGAATCACCAACTCTGTTTATATTACTTCAGTTTAAGTTGATACAAATCACCATCAAGAACAGTATGGAGATACCACATAATATTACACAAATAACTCTCCTCACTAGGTATATTTTCCCCATCGTTGAAGCCAGCGATTACGTTTTCCGCACGTACTTTCAAGAAATACAAGGTCTGGACCTCCTCAGTAAAGTGGCTGCCACTTTATCTGTCTCACTTTAACCTAATATAAAAATGTTCTATCTCTCTCTCCCTTTAATACACATGAAAGCGTAGAATGCAATATTCTTGTGCCCTAGGGCATAATGGACGTAGTATGGGTTATGAGGTCATATATCGAAAAGTACATATTAAATTTAAAGTTGCCCTTGTGGAATTCGTTGCATAGTAGAGTGACAATCATTCGTTTTATTTCTGGATCTGATTTGGTCTCATGGCTTGATCATGGACAATACCAATAAACCAGGATATTGTGTAAATGAAACGTATTATTTAATTAGAAGCCTTAAAAATCGCTCTTTACAATCATAGCCTCATATTTTCTTCTGCGTCGTAAGAACCATGGACGCATACATACACAATACACAAAGATCCAGACCCAGAACAGAAATCTAAACTTATCCTTCAGAAGTCTGTCTGGCCGGTGATCGAACCCGAGAACCATTGCTTATAACATCGGGTAAGGTAACCGCTTCACCACGTGAGTCGTCGTTCCTTATTATTCCTTAAAAGCTTTTAGGTTTATCTCTTCCTTTATTATTTTCCATTGTTCCAAATTGATGTTTGAAGTACCTACTATTCTTAGTGTATTCTTATTCTTAGTGTACGTTCCAACTTCCAACGTAGTCTTTCGATGTAGCAACGCAATTGTGGTGAATTTAGGTAGGGGTTCAGTCCTATTGCAGTTTAGTGACTAGTGGTTGGGTTTCCAGGACTAAAGAAGTTGTGAGGGTTGAAAGTAAGCGAAATAAGTAGGTAACCTAGGTAACTGCATAAAACGTTTGATCGGTGTAATAGTCTTCGACCTAAATCTCTTTCCATGTATCCATCCATTCATCAGCCTTTTGAGGTTCACTGCTGGACATAGGCCTCCCCTAAATGGCGCCACTCCAACCGGTGCTGTGCCTTCTGAATCCAGCGATTTTCCGCTGTCTATTCCAGACCATAAATCTACCTGGTCGGGGGTCGACCTGTGCTCTTTTAGCCTAAACGTGGTCGCCACTCGAGGACCTTTCTTCCCCAACGGTACTCGTTCGATCGATGTGGCCTGCACTTATATAGATAGTATAAATACAAATGGCGAGTAGTAGAACAGTAACAGATGATAATAGACAGCCGGACACTTCCAGCGTAATAAAATAGATTTTACACATTTTTCCCACTTAAAACCTGCACGCTCGCTTCAACTGTCCAATTAGATTAATATGCAAAAAGGCTGCAGACGACCACAATAAAAATGCAAATCAGCGTCGAGTGGAATTGAAATAAAAATGAAGTTACCAGTGACAGCTCCAAAGTGCATATGATGTGAAATGGAATTACCGAGCATCCAGTCTCTTGTAAAGTGATCTTAAAATAAAATATACTCTTATAATGTGTATGTCGCTATTATTTGAAAAAAAAAATAGAATATAAGACTATTATTTTAGGATCTTAGTTTACGTTAAGTATTTTTTTTTTGTTTTAATTATTCTGTGTAAATATTTTAGGTAAATTTTAAAAGCTTGATAATTATGTAGGCACACAAACTCTCTCTGCGGTATTGGCGCATATAT